>JAJHUR010098610.1:0-21656 GCA_027495735.1 Lutjanus campechanus | reverse complement strand
GTTTGATCCCTCTCACCTGGTCCAGCAGCCTTGACCTTTAAAAGGACATTAATGTGTACCAGGTTTGAGGTGAGCCTGTAGCCCGGCAAGAATAAATCACCGTGGACAGGTCATGTATCTCTGCAGAGATGTTAGATTGCTGCTGTCTAACATCCCATCTCTGTCTTCAAGAATTAGCACCACTTCTACTTTGGTGTTGAAGCAGATGCATTCAGCGCTGTGTGTGCTGCATATGTGTCTGGCTGCGTCACCCGCCTGCCTGTGATCCACTGTCTAAAATGCCAGCAGGGGCTGTGGGGCTGAATATTGTGATGGCGACAATGATTTTTGACAGGGAGGCTCTGACAGGCTCGACAATGAACAGCCTGCCGCATGGAGCAGAGCGGCGGAGTGGAAATCTGTTGCTGCTGGGCTGTCTGGGGTCACATCACCGCTGCTGACAGAAACAGCCAGTTAGGAACATGCAGACACAACATGTGACAGGTGGAGTGAGAGACGCTTAAACTAGGCTATAAATCCGCTGGCTTTGATTTGTGGAATGGTGTGTTTAAAAAGGTTAAATGGCTCGGATGTTGATGCATTTATATAATTCTCCTGTCCTTGTTGTCTGTCCTTGTTCTTTGTGATTATTGTAAGAGGTTTTTATATGAATTAATATCACCCTCTCTACTCCTACACCCTCAGTGTAACCTTTTACATCAGGCAGGAATTGTTATTACTAAATGAAAGTACAACTGAATCAAAGAGAAGTTCATAAATTTCAACAGCTACCATTGTTTCTCCCTTGACAGCCATTCTTGTTTGTTCATTTGCTAGTTTTCGGGGGGGTGGGGGGTGGCTCAGTCTTTACAATTGCCTCAAATGAAATCATCACTCAGCTGTCTTCTCTGGAGGTCGATTTTGTTTCATGCGACCCCTTTGCCTCATATATGTCCTTTAAAATGTCAAGCGAAGACGTATCTCCATCTTGACATTTTCAACAAATGCTTCTCATAATGATGCAGTTGTGCTGGGTCACGGGGAGGAAACTGTAACTTCCAATCTACTGGCTCTCTGGGTGCCATTACCATGACTCACTGATCCTTCATGTGGCATGGAACGATTACACAATCAATTACCGCCGCTAATTCAGTGTAAACTCTATGGCGAGGCAGAACCTTGCTAATGTTTCAAAGGACGGGGTTCAAGAAGCCGCGCTGTGAACTGCACCTACAGTAGAGGAGATTACCTTTGCAGAAACACATCCCAGCAGAACGTGGGGTTACAGTGATAGGGTTATGAATATGGATGAGCCAAGATAACATGCCCTACTGTGGGCTAAGTGGAGTGGTGGCTTAGTATTCTCACACCCACTGACTTATGGTACACAGAGGTTGGATGGCGCAGTGGAAATGACATAATACCAGCTTTAATGTTTTATTTAGCTCATCTCCTGTTGACTACAGTAGGCCATTAGGAGCGCACAGCATCTCCCATTCGCACTGATTTCCTCTGCCTCCTGTCGCTTTCTCTACTCTCCCTCGCACTTGTTTTTCATGCATTTACTGCACTGTTCTTTGTTAATAACAAATCTGGTTTCCATCCAAGTAAATTACAAGGAAGATGATAAACATTTTGCTCCGTTGTGGAGGTATCTTGCAGTTCAGTCTAACTGCACTCGTGTTGAAAGTTGGTAGGTTATTATCCTCATTTATTTCAACAAGATCTTAAGACATGTTGTGTTTTGTGATGGTGCTCTCAGTATACTCCAAGCTTTCCACCTCTCTCTTTCCACATCCAGCAGGTACAGTAATGTTACTATGGAAACTTTGTCGAGAGAACTAAGCTTTGAAGCTAATTGCTTGATTGGAACAAATGGTCTGTTTTCTACTTTTTTGTATCTTTAACAATTTTCATCTGCTTCTTTATTTAACACACAGTTCAGATCATACCTCTGTTTTTTGCATTTCATGTGTTTCGTTCTTTTCTGTATGAATTAATGATGCGCTGTCACCATGGTGAAAGTCTATATAATATGTGTGTGTATAAGACTCTCTAGTGTTCTGACAGGAACACAAACATCTCCTGTTTAGTCGATATGAGATGTTGAAGCTTTACTGTAGGTTTATGACAGTGGTTGGGAGTGCCTGCAGCAGCGAATGCAAAGATTCACCAGATATGTTTGGTGTATTAAACCTGTGCCTGATTCAGAACTTTATCAGGCAAATGGGATTTGGCTGCTCGGTACGCCTTTTTGTTTCTTGTTTAAATATAGACTATCAAGCAACACTTTGTTGAACTGCAGATTTTTCAATGAGGTTTGGCAGAATGTTCAGGGTGACAGCAAAATTCGCATAATACACGCAGTAAACAAGACAAGCTAGCCCTATAAGCTAATGGGTGCTAACTATGCTAACAATGGATTGGAAATGTGCAATAACATTTTATTTCTGACACTAGATATCAAACAAAACCCAGACACTACATCCTATTAAGTTACCGCGAGCGGTACTTCACCGCTACTAAGCAGAGGGCAGACGTGTATGCGTAGGCTCTGCAATGTGAATGCGATGCAACCAGGCGGACTTGTCCATGCGGCCATTACGGACGTTGATCTACTGCGTATGTGTGAAACCTGTGTCCTCCAAGTGGAATCTGGAAAGTAGAATAAACAAAACTAATTGGCATCTGCAGCTGTCTGTAACAGTCTAAGACATCTTCAATGAGTGGATGGGGTGACTTGATGTAGGGGAATGATCTCACCCCGAAGTGCAGCGAGGAGTGCTAACTCTGTAACTACGTCTGGGGATCTAAATGTCCCACAGACATGCACTGCTCAATGTCTGACAAAAAAACAAGAAAATGACTGCTCTTCTTGAAGAATTTCAGTTGATTGAAAGCTCTTTGACTGATGATTGAACCTTTGACTTTCAGTAGGGAGCCCTAGATGCATGAATAATGCATCACCTTGCTCAATATTATCAGCAGATTTTTAGCTTGTTGCACATTTATATTGGGTCTGGCATGCAAATTGTTACTTAAAGTCTAAAAACACGATTGAGGTAATTTGGAGACTGTGTTGCTCATCCATCCATTTTTTCACCTCACTTGCAGGAATTTAGAAGGTTTTCTTTTTTCCTAAGATGGTAATGTGCTGCTCTAATTAATTTCTTCAAAGCAAATGTATGATGTGATTGATCAGTCACTGTCCCCTGCTGAGCTAATTCAGAATGATCCCAGTGCATCTGGTTTTGTTGTCAATTTAGCTACTAGTTGATGGTTCAAAGAGTCGCCTCAATCATTGAACTCTGGTATATGTCCTTTACTGTGTGAAGTAGCACCCCTGCTTGTTTTCCTTGAAGCTTAACGCTAAATTTCATGAAAGTGTAATAATTTCTTCTGATGTTAGTAGCTGTGCACCTCTGCTTTTATACACAGTAGGAAAAAATGATTCACTGTTAAAGGAGCAACATGTAACAATTGCACATCCAAAAATGAGTACTGCACTCCAAATAGCTGGAACCATAGTAGCCTACACTGTAAGCTCATCAGCTGTCAGTTGTCCATTATCTTGTAAATAACAGTCCACTGCTCTGAAAATACACACTCTGGAGTTGGAGTTCAGCAACTGCCTGCCTTCTGCCTGCCAGACTCTATTAACATATTTCTTATTAATTAATAATTATTAATAATTAATGTGAAGACGGTCAAACAATAACACAAGTTACAGGCTGGAATTGAAATTTCAAAGGAGGACACTGCAGCTGTAGCGCTGTTGTCAGAGAGGCAGTATTTCAACTTAGAATGCTTCCTTAATCTCTGATGACATATACGCATTTATCCGTGGATTTCTCTATCTTGTATTCCATATTTAATATCTCTCATACAGGTAAAAGAGATAAAGAATTTTAAAAGTAAGCGGTTAATCATATGAACATTGTGTGTGGGTGATGTTGCAAGCTCAAGGTTGTGCATGTGTGGTAACAGATGATCGCTGCCAGTAAAAGCAAATTTCACACATGGACGTGGTGGTGCCAACAAACAGAAAAATAAAACACACAGGTCTGGATTTTGCAAGAGAAAATAGATATAGTTGTCGTCTTCATTATATTCATCATCAGGTGTGTTTTACAAATGTGCTCACAGTACACAGCAAGTCTCCCACTGCCAGCGCAGTTGACAGCTTCACATACACTGACACCCACCCGCAAGCATCATATCACAGAATTCCTACCCATAGATACATCTCTGTCATATATTATGTAACATCTGCTAAAATATGTGACTCATGGCACAGTCATCCTCTGGCACACACAGACACCGCTTCTATTGTAAATACACCAGTGCTGGAGAGAAAGGAGCCAGTGTAAATACTCATCAAAACAGTTATGATGCACAATAAAAACGCCGAATGACTTCTTGTTTTTGTGTTTTTCTTGTGGCATTACCAACAACGGAGGGGTTGGTCATTTCAGACGTCATGTTAAAATCCAACAGTTTGCAGTCCTGCATCTTTGTTTTGACTGTTTCATGAATCCACCGGCAAAACAGTCACATATCAGATGTTTCTCTGAGGGGGAAGTCTCCGTGGTGATTGTGGTTGTCTTGTGAAAATCCCTCTTAGTGAGAACTCTCACTTTTCCGTACGCTGGGTTTTGGTCCATCATCACTGACTCCTCGGCTCAGGATGACTTTATTTTCACTGATGGTTATTCATTCAAATACATCACCCAACAAAAAACGGTTTGTTCTCATTTTAGTGCCAGCATGTTTGTATTTTTCCAATAATATCCATAAGAAACACATTTCCCCTAATCACCCTGTAGTTCAGTGCAGATATACACTATGAATACAAAACTCCTCTTAAAACACAAACTTTGCTTATTTACACAGACCACTTTTTTTTGCTTTGTTAAACTATTTCACTTCAAACCCACGTTGTATGGTTGTTAATATTACACTATGATTGCATAAAACCCTTACTCGTCCATATGTCTGCAGAAGAAAAACAACTTTTAATTGGGTCATTCGTAGTTCACACTCTTAACCGTGAAATGAACAAAGCACAAAATAATTTTGAAAAATGTGTTTACATACACACACACACGCACACACACACACACACACACACACACACACAAATAAACCCATATTTGAACCAACCAGAACTAACAGAGAATAGCTTAATGTTGAGTGCTGTGCTGTGCTTTTCAGTCCTTTCCCCACCTAATAGAGGAATGCTGCTCAGGGCTGATCTCAGTGCCTGCACAGGAACGTGAAGCCTGTCTTCGCTTTGCTCACCCATCGACGTTTTGTACCCACCTCTTGGCGACTCATACAGACACTCAAGGTACCCAGGAGACTCGGGGTTCGTCCCATGTGAAACCAAAATGTTATAAAAAGTTACACACCGTTATGTGCCTTGCAAATTGCTTCGTTTAAGCCTATTTCACGTGACGTACAAAACCCAATCTACACATTATAACCCAAAAAATAGTCTTTTCCTAACCCTACCTAAGTAGTTTTCGTGCCTAAACCAACCCAAGCGGTGACCATTTCACAATGTCAATCATGCGTTAAAGCTAGGGATGCACAATAAATTTCGGAGCCGATAAATTATCTGCTGACATTGGTGTCAGTATAGCCAATAAATGTCAGCAATACTAATATCCAATTTGACACTGGTCAAAGCACTTAATTCGAATTCTTATGCAAAAAGCTCTGTAAAAGCTAAATTAGACTGTGATTTTTATTTATTTATTTTGTCATCCTTTACTATAAATAAATGTAAATGAACATTTGTAGAGTCAGAATGGTTCTTTGTTCTTGTTCTCAGAGTGATGTCAGATAGATTTGGTTCCATCAAAGCAAAGGATTATTATTAAATCTTTGCTCACTACATCTTAGCCTTTCTAATCTTCAGGTTTGCATAAACTACTGGTTAGTTGAAATTCTTTATAAAATGTGAAAATTATTGGTATCGGGCAGGTAATTGTTGTTGGTATCGTCTGAAAGAAATCCGGATCGTACATCCATAGTTAAATTAACTACAAGGAACTTTTCCCGTTTTGCTGATTTTGGACACTCCGCTGGACAAAAGTGATTGTGGAATTTCCCCCACTGCATACAAAATATAACTACAAAAATAAAGTTATCTATGGAAAAATGTCCTCCTGTTTACTTTTAACTGGATAACATACGACTCACTGTAACTTCACCTGAGAAAATGCAAACACAGGCTTGTTTCTCTTATTTCAAGGAGAATCTGACCCAGTGGCAGGCATTAAGAATAACTATATGGAAACAGTCTTCTAGTGGATGGTCTCATTTATTTATGTAGGGCATATAGAGGCGTCAGACTGTTTCATAACCAGTTAAAAACTTGTAGTACCTTTAAGTGGGCTTTATGGCAGCATCTCATACAGCCACTAAAGGGTACCTTATGCATCAGTATGAGACGGAAGGGCGTGACAAAACAGTGTCGGTGGTTGAATGAGAATGTGTTGGCTCATCTTATAATGCTACAAACCATTGTTGAAACTCACTTTACAGACACTCTGAGGACACTAGACATGAGGGGTTATACAGCGGTGGTCTTATTTCTAGGTATAAAAAGTTTTTCTTTTTTTGATGAATAAAGTAGATGTCGAAAAGAAGCCAGTTCAGTACTAAAAGGCGACCTCTTCCAGGTACAAGCATGTGCAGTAATGCATTACGAAGCTATCACTAGAAAGCAGCGCTATTGCCAAAACGCGCAAGCAATAGGTTTTCAAAAAGGCAAGTGAATGCAACGTCTTACATTTTGCATGCATTGAATTACATCCCAGTTGTATTGTACATAGGCTGCTACATGGACTGGGAAGTTCTTCTTTTTTTTTTTCCTCTGGTCATAGCAACAGAAAAGTAAAAAAATATTATCTACATGTCGCCCATCTCAACAGAGAAGAGAAGTTTTGTCACCTCCGGACTGCATCTGACATCAGTATTCAGTGCTGTGGGAATGTTTTCAACAGTAGATGATTCACAAAGTTGCACAGACCCTCACTTCAGAGCAGGAGTTTAAAAGTCTTTGTGCTGCTTTTCTTCACTGCCTTCTGTCCTGTAACCATGCCACACGCCACGCTTTGATTACATGGAATTTATGAACAGATGGGTTTCAAAAATGACACATCCACCATTTGGGAAAAGAGTGACACCAATCCACTACATTTATAGACAACACAAGATTCAAACCAAAAATACCCTTTTAAAGTTATGGAGATTCATGCAGTCTGTAATGGCTGAGGTCATCGGGAGTTTTCTTGTCCTTGGATTTGAAAGTCTGGGCCTGAGTAGGTCTCAAGTGGTCTGAAAGTGAGCCATGTATGTGCCACCATCAGTGTCAGGGAGTATGAAATGCATGTAGAAACAGACCACTGTGTTCAGGCTTGGATCACTGTCAGAGCACTTGGGGAACGGCTAGTTACAGAGTTATTATTACTGCTGCTCTATGACGATCATTGTAATGGTTATTACCACTCTGGGCAACGCACTGACATCAGTTCAATTTTAGGATTGTGGTTCACACAGGAGTTATATGGCAATATGCAGCCGCGAGTCTTCTGACGGCCGTTGGTGTCGAGAACTCATATCAAACACTTAGGTGCTGAATAAATCTCAGAGATACATTTTTAGATCAAAGATAGAAATAAACACACTCACAATGACCCACACATGCATACTGCAGATGCGTGCATGGATGCCCATGACACCCATATACACGCACACACACACACACACACACACGTAGACACACACACACACTGAAGTTACTCTGCACTACTTTCTCTTCTGACACAAGTCCTCTTTTCTGAAGTTGTTTATTCCAGTAATCTCCGTCTCCATCTCTTCTTCTTTCCAGAGTGGCCTGTCTCCGTGGCTTACTGCTGGTGTTGCTTCAGGCTGAAAACAAAACACAGGAAAGAATTTGTTAGCCTTGTTTAGTCTCTGACACAGGCAGATCCGACAAGACAGGGCTCTTTAACCACAGGGAACGTCAAGCCGACGGGAGGAAAGATATTGTGTTTCTGCCGTGCTCGGTCCCTGGGAAGTAATCTCATTTACCTGTGTATCACTGTCTCATGCCATTCTCAATATAGCGTAGATAGCAAAATAAACAACGTCCTCGTTGGTAATGTATCAAGACAAATGTGCGGAGATGTAACACTGTAACCCTGCAGTGCTTTTATTCCTCTGCTGCGCTGAAAAGAATTTCCTTTTACCACGAACGGCAGCTCGTACTGTATGTGAGGCATTAACCAATAATCCTGTTTCACAATCTTCTCATAATTACAGCCGTCTATTACGCCTTCTATCTGGCTGTTCCCCAAATTTAAACAAAGGAGAAAGATAGGAGCATAAACCCTCATGTTTAAGGTGCAATAATTACTGTGGATTTGGTCTTTATCTTGAGCTGCTGATTGTTCTTCATGATGACAGGCGCTGCGGCTGCATTCTGTAGCTTTATCACCATAAAACAAAGCAACTCTAGAGGCAAACACACCACATTTAATTAAAACAAAGAGATAAGTTGGGTTGAAGCTCATGCGAAGCAACACCCACCTAATTGAGTAGGCATTTTTAGTGAAATTTATTTGGACACGCTCATAAGATGGGAGGGGGTGTGTGTGTGTTAAAGGCAGTAAAGTCTTCAGTGATCATGCAGCTGATTTTTGCAAAGTATAACTGAAATGACAAATCAAATTAGAATGCAGAGTTTGTAGGTTATTCAGTTGCTTGAGTGTCACAACATAAAGTAATATAATACCTCTTTCATGTCTGCAGCTTTTTGTGTAATTGTTCCTCTTGTCAGTTTGAGGAGCTTTTTAACTTGGTTTCATGGTGCAGTTTTGAAATGTTTTCGCCTCAGTGTGATCTTAGCCCCGTCTGCATTTGTGTTCAGAGAGATAAACACACAATCAAATGCACATAAAGTGAGAGTAAGATGTTTGTCTCCATGCGTGGCCATCGCTCTGAGCCCCCAAACAGCACAACAAATCCCACCATTTTCATCACAGTCCTTGTTAAAATGCCACTCCCCTGCCATGTCCTAATTGGAGCGTTGCCTCACACACACACACACTCACACACACACTCACACACACACACACACACACACACACACACACACACACACACTTCCAACGCTGAGACAGAGAGAGCGAAAGAGGGAGAGATGTACAGGCACCCGAGCTGTCAGCACCTATCCTGGTAATGGCTGTTAAAACAGTGGCCTCTACACCCTGTCTGCTCTGTCAGGACTCATCTACCACTTTGGACTCTCTGAGGAGGGGAGGGGGGGGCACTACTCTGGTTGAATGTATTGTTCTGTAGGAGGGGACAGGTAGCAGTGAGGAGGAAGGGGAAGGGCTTCAAGAGGAGAGGGCAGAGTGAAAACAGTGTGGGGCAGAAAGAGGGGTCAAAAATAGATAGAGAGCTGGGCGTTTCTATTTTGGGGGGCAGTGGAGGTTTGCATGGCAGATAGAAATAAATAGGCAAGTCCTGCAGTTGTATTTGTACATTCTACATACTTTAAATGTGTATGACATAAAGTTGGCTAACTCACACTCTGTGAAGGCCCCAGTAATGATAAAAGGTATATACAGATTTTGGAGCAACATAAGCTGCCATCAAGACAGCATCTGTTTCAGGGACATCCCTGCATTTTTCAGCAAGACAATTCCAAGGCACATTCTGCTTGTATTACAACAGTGTGGCTCTATAGTAAAATAGTTTAGGTACTAGACTAGCCTGCCTCTGCTGTCCAGACCTGTCTCCAGTAGAAATATGTGACGCATTATCAAGCAGAAAATACGACCACAGAGATCCTGGACTGTGGAGCCACTGCAAGTCTCACCAAGCAACAATGGGAAAGAATTGCACTTGCAAAGCTTCAGCAATTTATGTCCTCAGTTCCCAAAGGTGTCTATGTTTTCTTAAAAGAAAAGGTGATGTGGTGAAAAGTCCCCTGCCCAAATGTTTTTGGAATGTGTTGTAGGCATCAACGTTTGAACCTGGAATTGGGGCTGTATACCTTCATATATGGAGGCGAGGAATAGTAGGACGAGGGCAGGAGATGTAATGGAGCCATGAAGTAGAAGGTGAGGCAGGGGACGGGGTAAAAAACAGGTCATGGCCTGTGAGTAAAAGAGGTCGTTAAAAGACTAATCCAATAATCTCTCCCACGGCCACACATGTGGGATGTGAGATATATGAGTGTGAGACTGTGTGAGACGGAGGGCAGAGAGAGTGTACCTCTGTGTCCGAGGGAGGTGTTTGTGAGGATGTGAAGGTCACCTTGGCATGTTGTGTGTGTGTGTGTGTGCGTGCCAGGTAAACGCAGTCTGGCAGTGGCAGTTGCTAAGGGAGCAGAGCTGTGAGTCATGATTCAGGCATGACCCCCCACCCCCACCCTCACCGCCTTCACCTTATTAACATCACAGACAGTGATGCTCAGGGCAACCAGTATGTGTGTGTGTGTGTGTGTGTGTGTAAACACAGACTGTGTGTTTGTGTGATTTTTTTGGGCGGAAGGTGTTAAAGAAGACAAGGACAAGTGCCTTTGGGGGAGATGAGCAGAGCCTAAGGCATGAGCCTGTGTGTGTGTTCAAGTGAGACAGAGGAGGAGAGCTCAGCAGCGTCAGTCCTGAATTAACCTTTCACCTTGCCTCAAGCAGGGAGAGGATACATACACACACTAAGACCATGACACACACACATACATGCAGCAAGCCTGCCCTATTAGCAGGTCGATAACTCAACCATTTGCATTTAGGGTTACTTTACCCTAAGCTTGACTGTAATCTCTCACACTCGCTGTGTGCCACCCTCCCTCTCTGTGCCTTTCCCTCCTGAATGTGCATTAGTTTGTTTTGTAGTTTGTGTCTATGTGTCCTCTGTGATACTGATGCTGAATAATTACCAGGGTGAGTAGGCTAAATGGATTGTCCCCGACCTCACCATCATACCCTTGGGGCCTGCGTTAACATCAGCATCAACATCAGATGCACACTCATACACGAGCACACACATAAACGCACATTAAGGCAGGCCAGAGGTCAGAATTGTATAACGAAGAAGCACCAAGAAAGCAAAGGCCATCCAATGCTAGAGAGCGATGTGAACATGGATAATATTATACGGGTAGTTAAAGCGACACAGCGTCTTTGGTCAGAGATACAACCCTGCTGACAGTTCTCATCAAGTAAACTGCACTTTACTGGTTGCTTTGTTTGCTCTTACGGACTCCAAGGGGCTAATTAGTGCCCATTCTTGTTTTATTCTGTTTTGTTTATTTATTTATTTATTTTTATTACGTTTACTTGGCCAAAACTTTGTAGGCTGTACAAAAGCCAGCATAGCCTTGAGGATATTCTGTTCTGTGACAATAAGCATTCTAACAGCACTTGTACTGGTTCAGACTGCTGGGTATTCTTAGTAGGAACAATGTTGAGAAGGACAGACAGAGAAGGAGCCATATAATAGAGCCTCACTGATGAATCAGCATGCCAATAAGCAGATATTAGTGGCATAATTTGGGCAAATATAGAAAAAGAACTCGCAGTATGCAAATGTTTATAGACTCAGACCCATTTTAAAGACTATAATCTCGCTTCTGCTAATTGCTGCTGTCATTTCTGAAGAATTTGTTGAGCTCATGGATGTATAAACTGGATACAGTGTTGGAGGCAGGCCTCCATTCATACCTATGAGAGCTGCTCAGTGGCACATGAAGTCAACTTCTGAGTATGCGTCATGCAGTCCTTCTGGACTTTCTAAATGTTATTGAACCAAATGAATCAAATTCAAATCCAAGTCTTTTTGGGCCACAGTGCATCATGTGACGTTATCATTGCACAGTTTGGCCTCTATGTTTGTTGCGCCTAGTACATGTCCTTATAGCAACTCTTAGGGCAGGTTCACACTTAAAGGTTGAGTTCCAGAATTGTTCCTCAAAAGTCATGTAGTGGAAATGTCATTTGATTATTAGTCATACAGTCCATGGGTACTTTTCTTTTTTTTAAAGATATTTTTGAGCCTTTTTATGCTTTTCTTAAGATAGGACAGCTGAAAGTAAGACAGGAAAGGTTCACAGGACAGGAGAGGGGACGCAGTGAAGGGCCAAAGTCTGGCATGGAACCCAGGGCAGCTATAGAGCACTCAGCCTCAGTATGTGGGATGAATGCTGTACCAACTGAGCTATCAGGGTGCCCCAAACACCCCAATTTGTACCTGGATAATGTACATCATGGAGCACTTTTAGGTTCTGTTCATGTTGGTGTTGATCTGGAGTGCATATCAGCAGACTTTCAAGGACAGAGTATATTAATATCTCGTAAGAAAGCGGGGATTAAATATAATAAATTTAATAATGCAGGCATTTCTCACTTCGTTGTGAGTCATGGTTTGTCCCTTGCTGATTCACATTTTGGTAGCAAACACGCTATTAGTTCACCAGTCACCAGGAAGAAAAAATGTTTTTTAACCAATGAAATGACACATACAATGGTATGCTTTTGTGATTGGGTTGGATGGTATTGACGCCAGATATGAACCATTCCAGAGCTTATTTGTCAGCCCAGAGAGCAGTTATTTGGTCCGTGCTGGAGTTCAGCGTTCACACCAACCCAAACAAACTACACCAAGGGAGTAAACCAAGCCTCCAGGAAGAGCGACATGCTTTGAAACTGTTTGACAAAGTGGCCAAACCGTGTAATGACAATGTCACATGATGCACTGCAGCCAAAAAAGACTTTTCCCCATAAGCATCCAACACTGTATCCACTTCTCCTTTATACATCCACAGGTTCGATTCAACTGGACTGTATAAGGCTGTTGTGTGCCTGCCCTTAATAACCAAATTTTAGGGATTCCTATCTTGTTTATTTACCTGTAAACTGCAAATAGGTAATATATTATTCACGTATGTATTCAGCAAATGTTTAAGTAATGTAAGTACAGTTACAAGAGAGTAAATAAAAACATGTTAACAATGCCTTTAAGCCTATCCGTGCTTCACCACCACACACCAAGTTGTTGGTGTATTGGACTGTTGCTGGCTTCCATGGAAACAAAACTATAAAGGAGAAACTTAAACACAAACTTTTCATGAAGTAGTTGCTGCATCCACCAACACATCTGAATTGAACTTTTCCAAAGACAGACCAAAGATACAACTTTTAAAACTTGACGAAAGATTACCTACTGAGTGCAGGCATATAGTCAACACTGGAAACAGCCTGCCATTGTCAGAACACTGTGCAGATTTTAACACAGCTGGAGGGGCTCAACTCCTGTCTGCTGACGGCCTTATGCTCCTTTAATTCTCGCTTTTTAAGAGTCTATCTGGTTCAGTTCTGTCTGCTGCCCACTTGTGTCCCTGTCTGCTGGCCAGCTAAGTGCATTGGCTTAATTGCAACATACTGTAAACTGTGAAAATGTTCTGCCAAGTTTATATCTGTGTTGTTATCTTCCTGTACAGGTCCAATTACAGCAGCCAGTCTGTGTGGAGTCTGCAGCGTTTCAAATGACCTGCAGCTGACTGTGTATGAAGCAGATGCACGGTACAGATAAGGAGAGCTGGCAGATAGATGCATCCAGCTGTTTAAAGAATAGAGAAATCTGTTGTTGTTTTATGATGACACATTTCCAATGCCAAACAGCACACGCACACACAAACACACACACAAATACACACTCAGATACACATACACATACACACAGTTTTCATGGATGTTTCTTCGGTGAGAGCTAATCCCCTGCCGCTGTCAGCCGTGCTTTGGTCTCCTCCGGAAAGCTCCTTACACAAGCCAAAGCTCATCCTGAGTGTGAAAGAACACACACACGCACGACCCACAAAAATACATCAACACACACACACTCAGTCAAAATTTGGGTGGAAGATCTCACGACACTTTGGCAAAGCCTTGTCCATCCCGTAAGGAACTCAGTGATATGAACGGAACAATCTCAATAGTCTCTCTTCTATAAGTACTCACACACGTTTCTACATTTACACAGAAGCGCACACTTACACACAAACATAAAACACAATTTGTGCAGTGCAATGCTCCATAATCAGACAGCTTGTTCTTAAATGAAGTTGACTTGGTAAAAAAAAAAAGCCTGTACTTGCACCATGTGCTGCAAAAATAAACCAGTGCTAATGCGCACACACACACACACACACACACGCACACAGCCCTCATTCATGGACCCTTATGTCCTCTTATTTCTAAACTTGCTATGCCTTAGAGGTTTTCTGGTCTCATATTTGTGCTGCAGCCAGACGTGTTCATGTGTGGGCGTGTGTGCGCGCGCGCGTGAATGTGTTTACACTCATGTCAGCAGAAAAGTAAGTGACACTTTGCACAATGTGTTGCACAACACAATGTGACAGGGGCATTATTTACTATCATATCATGCCCCAATACTACAGTAGTGTTGCAAATGCTAAAATGTAATGCACATTGATGTATGAATTGGTCGGGTTTGTGTATGTGAGTGACAGAGACTTCACCCAAAGCGGTTCCTAACACACATTCGTATGCCTGTATCGTGTTTCACCTGAGTGACTGGGTGAAGGCAGAGGAAGTGAGGTCGATGAGGTGGAACCTTCAGTCTTGTTCTATGTTTCCCAGAGGATCGATGCAGCAGTGCAACAGAGCTGGTGAGACTTATTTCCAGTACCAGTGTTCACTCTTACCGACTTAACAGAATTCAGCATGCGTTCGCAATAAGTCTGCCAGGACTCAGGGCTGTCGCACTGTAAAATCGCTTGTACTTTGAGGGCTCTCTCATGGACTTTTTCACACTTTATGCTCCAGGCTGCAATCCCGCAGACACTGCTTAAGGGAATTATACACAATCTATAGCACTGTACTGTTATAAATAGAAAAAAGCAATTTCCAAATATAATTTGGTCAAACAAAATGACTACTCTGCTATTAAACTACATACAGACAAATGAGCTTCACATCATTAGTCACAGAAAAGCCTCAGCCCCAGATGTCCCAAACTTCTGTTCCATTTTGAATATACTGTGTCATTATTTGCGATTTATATATTATAGTGGACTGGACACTGAGATCGAGTTGTCAAGTTCTTTGCCAACTTGACTAAGGCTGGATATCATTTTAAAAAGTTACAATACCAGTAGGCTTCCCTTAAAGTGGTACAGATAACAATAGAGTACCTCATTCAATACCTTTTTTTACTTCCATACTTATGAACATTTTGGTGGCATCTTGGCAAGCTGAACTTCCTACTCCATCAAATACACCGTGCTCCGCTTCATCATACTACAGACGATAGAATGTTTGCACCGACGTCATGGAAGCGCTGCCATTTCAGAGATACTGGGGATGTAAACAACAGACTGGATTACATGCTGAATATTCAATTCAAGCTGACTTCAGGATGTCATTCAGGAAAATGCATGGAAGCTGCTAAAACTTACAGAGAAGGACTTGATAAGCAGAAAAGGGGGTGATATTTTGAGAGACTATACACACACACACACACACACAGACATTTATGACACAAACATACCATGGTAATTTCAAAATAAAGGCATATCTTAAAGATGATGATATAGCTTGATATTTTCACTTTGCGTCAATCAAATTGGATTGTTGCCCACTGAATAGATATATTAATCCAGATCAATATATCCTTACACCCCTATTTCCTATCCTTTCTTTATCAAACCCATACACAGCTGAAGACCTTAAATGTTACAAAAGTCTGGAAGCCTACATCCAGATGTGTGGATGGCTGAGAGAGGCTCGGTATCATCACATTAGTGACATATGCTGTGAAAGTCAAGGCAGATGATCAACTGATCTTTACATTTTGGAACATTTAGCTAAATATTGAAGACTTTTAGGATTTTGAGTTTATTAGTCTTACTAGTACAGCTTTTTGAATCAAAATGCTGATCTGCCACATAAATAATTAAAACATCCCTCTTTAACCAAGTTATTAAATTGATGAGAAAGATTGTTATTCTTACAAACTTATATTTTATGGTTGAACAAAATTTACCATTTTAAGCAACAGTTGCTGCATTACAATGGAACATTGTGTACATAACTTGTGAACTCTGTTTTCAGACATTCTCTACTAGTGTGGTTGTGAATACCACAGGAGTTTGGTGCTCATATGAAGTCCTCATGAACTCACATTCTTCTCTCGATCTGGGGACAGGAAGGAATGAAGGCAGGTATTGTTTGAAAGGAGGAGTTTCAATACTACAACTGGATTATTTGGGTCAATACCTTAAAGGTATTGATTACCAATACCCAGCCCTAAACCTGACTCCTCTGTCACAATCCTGCTCCTTCAGTAAACCCTTTGATAATCCATCTTCTACCCACAGAGGCATCATAAGATCATTACCTAAACTTCTCAGAAAAAAAAGCCAAGTTTTTGTGCTACAAAATGTCAGTATATCCTCTTCTTCTGTTGACATCTCTCTGATGCCCAGCTCTCCACACTTCTCCACCAAACATATTCCACTTCAGACTTCCCATAAGGCTGATAAGGTGAATGAGTAACATTCTCCCTGTCTATTCAGTGACCTATCAGTACTACCTCTGTAAATCTCTCCAGTTACCTCTCTCTCAGTCTCTCTCACTGCCTCTCTGTCCGTTGGTGTCCTGTCAATCCACCCTGTCCATACAGAGCAGTAAAGCCCTGCAGCTGTCAGCAACATTGGGTTCACCATCTACACTCCAGATCTGCTCCTCATCTCTCTGGCTGCACCTTTTCAGCTCAATTTAAGGAGATTTTTGCTGCAATTCTGTTTAACTTTGTCCTGCTCTCTGCACCTTTCTGTCTCCAGTACATCCTGTTTCTGACTGTATTACCACATTTCTGCATGTCCAACTGCCTCTCCTTATCATTTTCATTTCAGTCTTTTGCCATCTCTATGCCCTTCGCCTGTGTCTCAAACACAATTTGTCTTCCTGTCTCTCTACATCTCACTTCCCATCTGTCTCTGTGACTGCACTGCATACTGTCTCTCCTGTGTCTATCAGTCTTGCTTACTTTCTCTCATAAAGATGACTCTTTCAGTGTGTCTGCCCTCTTTTCCGCTTCATGACAGTAAAACTGACAGAAGGAGAGAGTTATGAGCCGCCATTTTTCCATGATTTACAGCCTCCGTGCAGACACATTATACATCTCAACAATCACACATTTTAGGAATTTAGCTGATGCTCTTATCCAGGCTGAGCGAAGAGCTGCATTAGGCATTCAGTATCTTGCTTAGTGGCATGTAGTATTTAATGGCCTCCTGCAAACATCAATTCTGCAAGCTTTAGTTTCATCCAAAAACACAATAAAACATATTTTCCTCCTACTCAACAACAACAACAACAACTATTTCCAAATATAATGATGCACTTGCTTGTGTTAATTCTCAAACTTTCCTGAAGTTTTGCTGAGAACTTTCTACCTGCCAAATGTCTCTCTCTGCTGAGAAAGAAAAAAAATAGTACATCAAGTAACCTTTCAATTCTATTTGAAATTTTTGAATGTCATTGCTGGCGCTTTGATCTCCATAAACCAAATTCCAGTTAAGTTTTGTTGCACTGATGCGAGCAGTTATCTCCACACCTCAGCAAATCTCTCTGAATGGACAGATAGCACTCTGAGGAAGTGAAAAATAAGTTTGACTGCTGGGTTTTGAGTTTAACCTTCCCTTTAGGCTGTGCTGTTTTCAGTCCAGCTACAGTTTTATCTTTGTACCTCACCTCTTGCTTTAGCTTTATCGCTTATTTACACAAATTTCAAATCAAATGTTTTTCAGATCGTTGATGTTAACTCTTCAAGAATTGTGTTAAACCTTTTCAAATAAAGTAGTGCGTGTCAAAAATGTATCTGAACAAGTTAATCATTTTCAAGTCCCACAAATGCTCCCCAAACTAGATTAAAATCTACCAATAAGGGAAGAGATTCATCTGACTTATTTCTAATACAACTTGTTTCAATAGCCTTTCATGCCTCTATATTTAACACTGACCCTAATTTCAGCCCACTGGCTGAATTTTCTTCTGTTCTTTTGTATGTTTTAACAGTAACTCTTGAACTACAATCATCATCAACACTTGGTTCTGTTTGTCTTAGCAATAGGGGTGGGAGAAAAAAATGAATTCTCTTCAATGTCATGATTCGTTTTTTTGTTTTTACAGTCCCTGAATTGACTTTTTTGTTTGCGGAATTAATTTTTCTGTGTATATATATAATTAACCAGCGCTTAGTTCACTAGCTCGATGCTAATACATAATGGAAATTCCCATTGACATGCTAACAGAATTTACCACTATGATTGCAGCAATATTATCTTAACAAATGGGTCCATTTTACTTCACATTCTTGAGATAAAACAACAGCTCCAAAGTACTAAAATCCCTCTCGTCCCAGAGGTGTCCCAGGGAAGGTCTCTATTTGTCCCAAATATATTATCTATCCTCCCGGGGACAATGAGACATCGTTAGTCTTGAGCCCTGTATAACTTGCTCATCCTAAGGCAAGGCAGCAGTTTTTATTTTCAGGTGATTATACACTAATGAAAACATACTAGTGATTATTATATTCAATTTCTGTCATACTAATAATACCCTTGGGCTAAACCTAACACACTGGACCTTTGAGAGTTCTGTACAGACAGGAGAAAAATCTGATTATTTTAACTAGTGACCATATATACCACAATCTGTCTATGTGGCTAACAGAGCATATATTATGGTTCGTATCATAATAACAGATAAATAACAGAAATCTGCTCTTTATCGTGACCAGTGCCTACTGTATAAACATTTGGAGTTTAGCCTTGACCAAAATTAAATCTATCCTGTTATTTACTTTGTGTTTTTGTTTCATCCCCCTTCTTGCTCTGCCTTTCTCATCCTTGTTATTGCTGTTGTTTTTCTCACTACACCCACCACTCTCTGTCTAAGAGTTAAGTTGTTTGCAGAAGTTTGGTGTGTGCAGCCCAGACAAGTTATGCTCTAGGGTGGATAAATACAGACATTTCAGCTGAAGTAACTCAACTCTCTAAAAAAAGGAAGGAAGAAAGAGAAGAAACAGCCGCAACAACAAAGTTATATCCTCAAGCAACCTTTTATCTGACAAATACTCCATTTATAACACACTTAATTTCCATTGTATTGCTTTAAATACAAAGAGACACATACATTCACATATGCACACACACACACACACACACTACTCAACACCGCCTATAGCCATGCTTACAGCCATCTCATGGTAAATGCATGAAATGTAACTGTTCCATATCACACTCATTTCCCGCTGGTGGATATATTTTCCCTCACGCTAGCTATGAGTACATTTTCTCAAATCAGTAAAGAAAATGACCAGACCTCATTGTGCGATTGTCGTTCTTTATTATAAATAACCCTGTTTCCATTATGCTGCCTCAGTCTGCTCCATATCTCTTTACACGGCCTATATGTGCATTATAAATGAATTTCATCCAGTGAATGTCGGCTGTGCCATTTCACTCATCAGATATTTAAAATTTTAAAGCCCCTACACATTTAAATACCACCAGTAAGTACTGTAATGTGAAAATGGTGAGGCCCAGTGGAACGGTCAGTCTCTCAGTCCTTTCCCTGTGTCATTGTCCATCAAAGCATAAATGATCTTTTTGTCTGAAGAAACACTAAATGTTTTAAAAAAACGCTATGGTTTGGATCGACCTGGATCATCTAAATGACAAACTATGCCAACAATGCCTTGTCTCTATAGCTCTCAGCAGTCTGTGCAGAACTTGACTTCTTATTCAATCTGTTTGTGCAGATTTTTACCACTATGGCTTTGTTTTTTGTTTTTTTTATGTTAATGCACACTGGCAGATAATGACAGTGGCGACTTCTACATAGTGTGACATCATATACATCACCCCTATGGGGCTGGACAACAAAACGATTATGGAAGTGTGTGTTTCAAATGACCACACTCACTCGCAGGTGAAAAGCCTGTCATCATAGCCTCACACTGCCTCCCTTATCTCTCTTAATGAGAGTGCTTATGTCTTTGCGTGTCTTTATGGTCTCAGTGCAGTGAATTGAACAAGTGGGGATAAGGGCTCCTAGGGGTGGGCAATATAACCTAAAATTTGTATTACATTTTATTTTGTTGTTGTTGGTAAAAATAATAAGGGATATTCCCCTCAAAACACGAGTCTATCTCTTTTCACTCTATTGGCAATGTAAGGAAACATATCTTATAAGAGACAAAATGATGTGTTTATTGCTGCAAATACTGTAGGAATGAAAATGAGGTGTAAGCCTACATGTGCTTTGGGAGGACTAGCCTGCTCTATAATGTAGGTTAAGTAGCAAATGTAATGTGATTCATTGTCAGAGTTAAACAAGTGCTGGATTAGGCATCTCATCTCAACAAAGCCAGCTGAGCATGCACTGCAGGATGAATTTCCACAAAAAGCAATGTGATGTCCCACATCAACCTACTAACTGGCTTCAAATCAGGCTTGACATTCAGCTTTAGTTTTGATGCAACGCTGGCTTGGTACTGGCCCTCGTAAAGAAAGCAAAGTAAAATAATTTAGTGCACAAATAAAATATTTCCAGTTGTTGTGGTGACATTTCGATCAAAAACAATGTTGATCTAAGGGTTTTTCACTTCTTAATATGGTGAGAGTAATATTACATGAAGACTTTTGTGTTGGTTCTTGCAGCTAACAACAAGCTTTGCACCTAACGTTGCCTTCCACATGTTCCTGTCACACAGTCTTCATGCTGTACTGGATTTGGCATTAGCAAAGAAATGAGTAGTTACTGGAAGTAACTTCTACGTAACTTCTGTAGGTTGTACGAGTATGTGCGTCGCCCTCTACCTGCATGTTAAAACATGTATTACAGTAATGATGGTATTGCAAATTCCATGTCGTGGGCTAGCATGACACCTCAAATATATTCATGGTGTCCCACTCATTTGTACACTTGAAAAGTGCTTCAAGTAGTTGTGTATAAAAGAAAAACCTTGAGAGAGAAGTTCACTTAGCAAGTCGCTGCATGAAGTGAGCATGTTGGATTGTCTGTTTAATAAACTAACACACTGTCTCTGTTTTTCAGGATTTTAATGACCCCCCATCAATCATTCATCAATCCATCCACAACGCTAAGTTGTTTCTACTCACTTGTTCTGGTGCTTGGAGCCCTGGAGGTGTGCGTGATACTGCTCGATGGAGTTAAGAACCACACTGCAGACACTACAGGAGTAACTACTGCGGAGCCCTGGAGGGACAAAAACACACAGGTACCGTGTAAACTGTGAGGGCACTTTCAATAAGTATGGTTCATAAAAATCCTTAAGAGCTGTCATCATCATGTGCATCATCAGCAGCAGGAGCAGTGACGCCAACAGTAGCAACAATAAAAAATTGAACTGACACCAAATAAATGTCTTATTTTTATTCTCTGCAGTGCAGGGTAATTTTCCTAATTAGAGTGCATCTGGAAGAAAGATTTGATTAGACTAATCATTAGGAAAAAGCCAGTTACATTTTTAGATCCTTAGATCACTGCTTTCTTCTTCTTTCTAATGCCTGTATGTGTGTGTGTGTGTGTGTGTGTGTACACACTTTT
>JAJHUR010098609.1:2957-14207 GCA_027495735.1 Lutjanus campechanus | reverse complement strand
AGTATTTTCAAGGTTTTTTTTTTTTTTTTTTTTAAATGCCAGTCTTCACAACCACTAGTTGTGTTTGAGCAAATGATCATAAATGTGTACAAAAAATATAAAGCTTATGAGTCCAGTAGTATGTGAGACTAGCTGTGGACAGCTCCAGCCCTGTTGGTCACATATATACACAACCTAATGCATGATAAATTAAAAGACAGAAGAAAATAGCATTAAAAGAAGAAACAAAAAGGAACATTACAAGGATATATGATATGTGTAATGTTATATAATATAATATGAGTGTTTTAAATTATAGTACAAATAGAAATACTTTGAGTATGGCAGTGAAAGTACACAGTTAGCATGTACTTAAATTTATAATGGCCACATTTTATTATTGCTCCCGTTAGGAAGATATTTTTATCACCAAGTGGAGCACCAGGAAGCACCTACCTGATGAAAAAAAAGCTTGAGCACAAGCAGCTCTGACAGCAAACAGAAGCTAAGCACAAGCACAGATGAAAGCAGGGGTAGACTGCCAACATTAATTGTCGTACAAATTTCAAATACTTTGATACCACAATGTAATTATATGCACGTTTGCATCAGAGTGGCTTTCCTCCCGCAATCCTAATTACAGTCATACACTGTACATATCTGTGATTTAGAACTGAAGGAATGTTCATATTTTAAAGAAGCAAAAAAACAAACAAACACGGAGCTATGTGGCTGTATGGAGAGGGTGAGTGTGTATGAAGTGGCCTGTTGCCTGCCTGAGCACAGATGGTGGCAGAGCAGGATGTACCGACCTGTACTTTTGCCCACATGCGCGTGCACACATACACACATGTACAGATTCATCACATATGCATGGATGCATATGTAAATACTGCCCTCATACATACACACCCACACACTCGGCCAAGTTAAGAGCTCTTTCTATGGCTCAGGAAGTGACTGCAGATAGACAGATTGGTCATTTAAGAGGGTGTCACACTTGTTTAACAAAGATCAGAAGTCAAAACCCGACATACTCTCCATTCTGTAACCAAAACACTTCCTTTCATTTTTTTAAAAACGTCAACGCAAGACATCCAGACATGTCGATCAAAGGCTGACTGCAGTTCACAGAGACATCCAAGGCCAAGCAGGATAATTAGTGCACTGGAACGATCAATACTCCTCACGTGGGGGTTGAATGCAGAGGAAAAAAGCAATCCCAGAGAAGTGCAAGGGAAAGCAAAAATCCAAACAGCCGGCATACATTAGAAAGTGAGATATTTACACCAGCAGGAGGGATTCCACTCACTGTATGTAATGAGTACATACCGAGTGCAGGATGTCCAGCTTTTGGATCCATATTCAAACCACTAGTATTCATTATTTATATTCTAAACAGAGAGGTACACAACATATTGATTACTAACAAAAGCCATTGAGATATCCTCAGTGAGCACACAGACAAGTGGTAAAGACTGGAGACAAATGGCAAGGCGCTAAGACAGGAAGACGGATAGATAGGTAGATGAATGAAGGCGAGGGTTCAGCAGATCGATCGGCAGAGGAAGAGTAGTCGTCCCTCGGGGGGAGTGGGGCCTTTTTAGCACCATGTGAGGAGAGAAGGATGACATGTTTCCCCTTTGAGGTGCTGAGTATGTGAGGTAGCGTTATGGCATCATGGCCAGGATGGAAAGATGCATGAGAGGAAGAGTGTGTGGCCACGGCGCTCTGTGGTGTGACAGACGGTGATAGCGAGTGACAAACAGAGCTCTCTGAGAGAGGAGAGGAAGACATACTGGTTCTCCAGACTCCAGCTCCCCGCCATGACTCTGGGACATGAGCCATGCCCTGCCCATCCTCACTCAGTTACAGCCATCAAGAGGAACACAGAGCTTTTGATTTGATCTGGAGGCTTTCTGGATGCATCATCCCGTTGTCTTTCTGGATGTACTTCAGGGGGAAACCCAATTAAAGCGGGCCAAAAAGAGCATGACAAGCATACCTGAAGTCAGTCCTGTGCAGTGAGGTGTGGGGGATGGAAGCAGGAGGGCGGAAAATATAGTGTGGTCACAGCCAATCCCGCTGCTTGTGGGGTCAGAAAGCATCATGACGACCTTTAAAACCAAATGACACATAAAAACATTTTGATGGCACTTTATCTTACAGTGCACTCATAACACGTTACACCCAGGACTTTTAAAAATTAAATTAGACAAAAATTGAAATAATGTGTCCTTTATAAGACAATATTGGACCCTTTATTAGACCCTAATTACACAAGGGTAATTAGGGTCACATTACAACAGAACTGTGCTGTAATCCCAAGTATATTATTTCCCACTGTTAGACCCTTATGACATTAATTACAGAGCTTTGTTAAATAGTCTTTTCTGATTATGGCATTATGATCAATTATGGCATACTAAGGTCTGTTATTTCTCTTGCTGGGTTCAAGGATAACTCATATCATGATACGGAAATCATGAATAGAACATCATAAACTCAGAGCTAACAGAAAACTTCCAGTTCACGAGGGCGTGAACACAACATAAAGGAGGCGTTCAAAATTTCGTAGACATGGTAAACACAAACCCATCTGAACACATCATGCATAACAGACCATTGCTATGGATGCAACAATAACTGAGCCGTGTAACAAGTGTGATAACGGATAGTGAGGCCATTATGGCAAAATAAACCCCTTTAGGATGATTCAAGACCCCTCTCCTTCACGTCGTGGTCCAGAATTACCCAGTCATAGTTTATTTTAACATAATGATCCGCTCACTGCATTATCCCTTACTTATTAGAGGGTAATTAGAGGCTCATTATGACAGAAGTGTACTGCAAACTAAAGTGAAATCACACATCTGTTACTTGAAAAACACCTTCTTTGGCTGGTCTCATACAATAGGCAGAGTAGCCAAGACTGATGCCTACTTCTTTGATCAAATCACATTATCTGTCTGCAGTATTATAATAAGTCTGCACAGTAACCCATAGACAAAATATTCCTCTACCACTATAATTTTAGCCTTTACTTGGTATATCTGGCTCACATATTGTTTTTAAATGGGAAAGTAGCAAATATGTGATTTTACTTTAGTTTAAAGTACAGTTCTGTTGAGATGTGTCCCTAAGAAAGTCTAATAAAGGTCTAATAAGGATCTAATACCAATTCTAATGCTAATAAGGACAATTTTATTTCATGTTTTTGTCTAATTTGTTACAAAGTATGACTTGTTATGTCTTATTCGTATACTGTAAAATAAAGTGCAACCAACATTTTTTAAATTATTCAAATGCAAGAAAACATAACAGTGAAAATGGTCCGCTGTTATCATTAAGTTGAGTGATGGAAAGATGGCTCATGTGGAAATGGAGAATTGCTCCCCGACGTTCGGAATAATAAGAATTTGTAATGGCTACCCCCACTCTCAAAAGGCATAAATGAAAACATGATGTGGGTGTCGACTGCCATCCCTGCTACAGATTAAGGTTCTGACACTCTGCAAAGAAATCCATTTGAGCGAACAGAATAAATAAAACATTGAGTCGCACCATTTGCACCTTGGCAACAGCTTTACTATTATTAGAGGACCGGTAGGTGCAGGAGAGACAGGAAAGCTCCACCTGTGTCCAAACAGGCCAGACTGACAAACATAACCCAGAATGAAAATAATATTGTGACGTCAGCGACTCTGTTCAGTTCACATCAGAAAAGTGAGATAAAACTCAGTATACTTGATGTGAAATACTAATAAACATCTGGACAGGACAACACCATTTCTGTACTCTCAATATAAAGCTACAGCTAGCTCTTAATTACTTGTATTGCTTTATTTGGACTCTGTTTTTCAAAAATTGTGTTATGCCAGACCCAGGGTTCAACTTTAATGTTTTGTTTTGTTTTGGTTTTTCACTTTTTTCTTACAAGTGGGTCAGAAAACTACAAGCCTGACATCAATTTTTACTTGCCCCTGTTAAAATCTTTTTTGTTTTTTGTTTTTTTTATTAGCGGTTATCAAATACCAACAAGACTAAAGTTAATTGCCATGCTTAATCTAGGGCTGCAACATCCGTTAAATGTCAGAAAGAAGCGAGCGCTGTCTGTTCCAGTTTCACAACTCCAAGGTCATATGCGGAAAGCTGAGCACGTTTTCTGATATTTTTACATGAAAAATTACTTTAACCATTAATCAATTATTGAAGTACTTTAATAGTATAATTCTTTTGTACCACTTGCCCAACTGACCAAGATTTAGTTGCCCAACATGGCATTTTACTTGCCCTGGGCAAGCGGGCAAGCCTTATTGTTGAGCCCTGATGGGCCCTGTTAAATAAAACAAAAACTAAACTAGCTGCTGGTTAGTTTAGCCTAGCATAAAGACTGGAAACACTGCTCTGTTCGAAGGTAAGAAAAGTGGAAAAAATGAAAAAGTTGTGTTCTGATGTGGTGTTCTGTGCTGGACTGTTTTTTTGGCTGGTAGAAGTGACCTTCTGTTGTCATCTTAAGATTGCCAGGTAACCCACCTCCAGTTAAAACTGCTACCGGCTAAGAGATGCTGTCTCCAAAATCATCAGTCCAGTATATCAGTCCTCTCATCTAAGATTGGTTAAAAACCAAAATGTCAAACTAGTCCTTTAAAAATATGGTGAAAAATGACACAGAACTACAGGTGATTAATCTTGGTCACTTCAACAGAGGTCTAATCTCTTACAGCAGTTCCATTCACCACATGAACACACCCAGATTTGCTTCACACATTCAAGCTTTTTAGCCTGCAATGCACAGGACAGTTGTCCATTGTCTCTCTTAATTGATGTCAGAGGCCTGAAGTGCATTAGTGCGTTGCAGGATGTGCCCATGCTGGAGTGCATTTGCCCTCTCTGTAAGAACACCCAGCCTCGCCTACCAGCTGCACAATACAGCCAGAGCATATTGATTATACTGCTCATGGAGGCAGAATAAAAGCAAGGGGGACATTTTCTCTGACTGACCTGCTTAGTTCAAGACAATATCGGCCATGATGGGCAGAACACCTACTGTAGAGGGGTCTTCACTGGGCTTTCCCATAGCCTGTAGGAATGCCTAAAAGCAAGACTGATTTATTTAGCAGGGGAGATGTAGAGAGCATGCCCACTACAAATCCCTTACACTGTCCAATCTGCACACATGGCACATCCCTACTGGTCAGTTTAAGTTATGCAGCATCACATGCAAGCATTTAGACTCATGCTATTCAATACCACCTGCTGGGCAGAAGATCAATGGAAAGATTCAGTTAATATCAAATTCTCACTTTGCTTGATTAAGTTTGCATCTTTTTCATCTCGCAGGCACAGAGCTGTGAAAGAGGAAAATTGAGATTGGATATCTTATCAGATATTCTCAGATTTAATTAAAGCAAATTTTTTTTGTCGACATTATAATTGCTTGAATCCAGAGCCCGTAAAGCCCTCCTAACGTCTCACTGGATATTCATCACCGCAAGAGGATTTAATCAATTTATCAGCTAGATAGAGAGAAATGTGGGGATGACAATAAATATATAAACTAGCTCATGTTGGATGGTGAGAAGTGTGTTCTCCTCAAACCCAGTGAAGGAGACGTGAGGCTGCTGAGGAAGGATGCTGACTTTCCTGAAGAGACCTCAGCTGAGACAGAGTGGAAGGAAACAGGCACAATGAGGCATAGCAATATTACTGCCACAGTGGGGCAGTAGTCCATTAAGCTATAATCCAACACTGTAGTATGAAATCTCCTCAGAAGCAGCATTCACTACATAATTCACCTGGCAAGATATCGTGTTGATGGGCTAGTAAGGCTAGCATCTGTCGTTGGGGAATTAAAAAACAAAACAAAACAGAACCACAGGACTTCACAAACAGTGATTACGGCTCAGAGCTCTCAAGAGGGTCCTCCATTATCAACGCTGCACAAATCAATGTTTATGACCATCATAAAAAACTGGAAACTAGAAACCCCCCAAAGCCTGTTTAATCCATAATGTCTGTTCTTTACACATCGTATTCAGTCAGCTGCAAGCTGATTTAACCTGAAACCAGTCCACTACTCCTTCATGTCTCTGCTGTAACTGATGCTGCAGTTTAATTCCAAGAACTACAGACAGTGAGGCACTGCTATTATTGTTTGCAGTGATACTGACCTTGATCTAGCAATGTACAATAAGTATCACTAAGAAATACAAAACTACTTTTTGGAGCAAGTGTATAGAGAAGGCCAGACCTGCCAAAGTAAAGAGGCTTACGTGATGATTTCTGTTTTTTCCCCCCATGCTCTTCAGCTATATTATAATGGTACTATGGTACAGTACTGTATTGTCTGATGTCCAGGTTGCATGCCATCATGTAGCGATGAAGTGCACTATAAATAATCTGTGTGGTATTCCAAAAAGTCACATGGGGACAGATTGAAGAATTATATTCCAGAAATAAAATGAGTGGTAAAATGAGTCCCCTCCACTTAAAATCCAAAACAACACAGTGAAACAACACAATTAAAACAGTAAAACCATAAAAGCAAAATAAAAACCAACACAATAAAAACAGTAGGAACATAATATCATAAAAGCAAACAGCAGTTAACAGTCATATCTAAATTATACCTATCAGCGCAGCAACTCACTGAATACGCCATTTAAATAGCAATGTGGCAGAAGCAGGTGCACCTGAATATTAAATGGAGATGGACGATGACACTCTGATTGGTTTAATTCATGTTACACCCAAAACACACAAATAAGACTACATTCTACCCCTTTGAGCCTTACTTTGCGCCCAGAATATGCGCCGTTTAAATGTCAAAGTAGACTTGGACACACCCTAAATGCACTTGTGCAATACACTTGAGACCATGTGTTAAGGATTGTCTAAATACGGTCCATTAAGATTAACCTCAGGGGCATTCAACACATAATACATATGATTGTTGTCCTTTACCCTGGGTGACTGTTCACCTTGACTTACTTTTTTCTTTTTAATAGTAGCACAGTTTGACGTCTTGCAGAACCATATTTGCAATCGTAAGTCATGAAACACTTGACTGATGTGTAAAAATAAGTAAATATGGTAAGAAAATTGAGATATGCAAGTTGTTTTAGTTTAAAAAAGGTGGGTTTAGTCATATTACTTTTGATGAAAATTTCTTGTCTCATACAGGTAATGTTCTCTTAAGTTTTGACACACCATATATCCCAAAATCCTTAATTTTAACAGGTAATCTCAATTAGGTTTTGATCTCAGCAGGACTAAATAAAGGATTAACTAACATATCAGACAATCTACACAACGTATTAGCTTAGTTTCTTTCTGTAATACACTTTTAATACTAAGATATGCCCCAGAAATTCTAATTAAGTTAAAAAATGTTTAATACAAATACAGCAGTGAGATATTTGAAGAAAAGGCAACAGAGAATGTAATGGGATACGCATAGTAACACAGGAAAGGGTAAAGAAAGCATGGATTATTCATGTCTATTCCCACAGTGCAAACAGCTCCTTTTTGATGGATTGTGCCCAGGGCGCTCCTCCCTGCTCAATACCAACAGTCCCAGGCAGCCCAGCTTCACGCTGCTCCACACAGCCGAGATGATGAGCTCTCCCAGAATCACAGACACGGCCAGCGGCTCTCATCTCCCCGCTATAGTCAGACATAATGATGGTGTGTGGTCTGAGGTGAACCTAAATTTAAACTAGAGTATCAGGAGGAGGGTAGTGGAGCAGTGCTGACGGTGTTTGACTGAGCTTATTTTAGTTCAGCTGGAGGAGAGGTAGTAACACGGGTGAGCGTATGGGTCTGTCACACCAATCAAATGACAGGTGGAGGTGCAGAGAGGTGCTGAAGGGTGCGCAAAAACAATGTCACCTTCAGTACAGTGCAGTAACATGAGTTGAACATATTTCTCTGCACCAGTTTGTTATCCAGAAAGAGACTTTGGAGTGTGTGTCTTTGCGTAGATGGTTGAGCTCACCTGGACCGGTTCCAAATGGTAAGGTGATGGAAAGGCTGCAGGGGTGTTAACACGGGCAGGTGGTGCTGCTCCGACTGTCAGCCACAAAAATCACCATCACTGCAGGTTAGTTCTCATTTGTGGCAAATTTTGTGTTACTTGTTTTATATTTTTTGACTGTTTTTGCTATCTATATTGACAGTAGGTTCTTGAAAAAGGGATTTATAAATGTGATAGTTACTGAATGAGACTGTACCCATTTTTCTCCTTTATTTTAAGTATTACACGTTTTTTCTCATATTTTTCTTATTTTAATTTTATTCTTCATTTTTTCTCTGTCTTTCTTATTTTAAGTTTGATTTGAAATTTCCTTATTCAACAAATGGCTCTACCAGACAAGAGGCACAATTACTGCCTTTTCTTAATGGTAATTAACATTCATTAACATCCCTAGTATATATGGTTAATTATTTTATTATCATTATTGTTTTTACCTACATTGATGGCTCAGATTTTCTGGGTGGATGGGGGGTGGGAAGGAGACCTAAATGTTTGACCAAATTTAAAAAAGAAAGAATAAGAGATTTATGAGCTAAACAAGGGTTTCTTGGTTGAATAAATGTCAGTGAAATAAAAATAAAATAGAAAACATGGATACAATACAAATTAATCTGCACTATTTATATTAGGCACTTTTATGGTCAAACAAGAAAAGAAAAGAAAGAAAATATGGACGAAATGGAGAAATGTACAAAAAAGAAAAAGCAATTACATTATTCGGAGAATAAAACTACAGAATTGAAGATGTACAGTATGTGAAATGAAGACATGCAGAGAGAACTGGATTTAAAGGAAGCTCCTCTGAATCCTGAATGATGTGCTCACTCTGAGCGCTGAAATAGCTTTCCCTCTACATGAGCTCTGAACTGAGGGTGAACCTGAGCTTCTATTTAAAAGAGGCCTATCTGCAGACAGCAGGAGTCTTTGCCAAATTTCTCTTGGCAGAGGTTTTGAAAGACGTTCGATATAAAGAAATCCAACACAAAGCGGGTCAAATCTCAACAACAAATGTTGCCTGAAGCCATCAACAACCCCAGACAGCAAGTGATAGTGCAGACTGTCTGGCCCACTGATGAGAAACTAAGTAATCCTGAGATTTCACACTTTCAACACATTCCACGCCATCTCCTAGCATTCAGCAGGTGACGATGGACAGCAAATGAACCAGTTTAATGGTCAACTAACCATTCAAAATACCTTAGCAACAGTTAGAATCAGTCATGCTGCATAGCCGATCGCCAACCCATGACTTTGCTGTCCTCCAATGAGCTCGCTTCGCCGCAAAGGGGAGGAGGCAGCCGTAGGCAAATAAAGCAGGGACTTGAACAAAGGGAGGAGGCTTCAGAAACATTGCGTTGCCTCTGTTGGACCATCAGTATTCCCTCCACATCCACTGCTATCACTCCACACACTCATTGAGAGCCCTATTTAGGCTTGTGTGTAATTATTCTGTCACTTAACAGGCAGACACCATGCTCCATGAATGAGCAGACCCGTGCTCGACAATTATCATCAACACTGAAGCCTTTTCCTGGACCGGGGAGCGGATCAAGGCAAAGCTATTTTACACAGATTTTGCTGCCAATATTTCCCATAAACCACTGAGGCAAATATGTTGCATTAACATGGAGAGAGGGGCAAGACAAGTGCAACAGTTTCTCAGAAGCATAAGCCCAATGATTCACCTCCAAATGAATTTTCTTCTGCAGTGACAGAGAGACTTCAGAGAAACATGTCTCAGTATCAATACATTTGTCTTCTCTTGATGTTGGGAGTTCAGTCAGTACTTGAAAGGTTAGCTGTACTGGTGATTTTACAAAGCAGCCCACACTACTTAAATATTCTGAGTTACCATTAACACACATGAGTGAAAAGTAAGGAGCGAGTACTTTTCTTGTTCCGTCGGTCAACCTGTCAGTTGATTCCTGCAGTTTTTGCCTGAAATTTGGCATGGAGGTTAAGTATGTGTGTGAAAGTTTGTGTTCATGGTAATTGGCTAAAAGGGGCTGTGGAAGTGGGAGTGGCCTATAGCAAAAAGGTGCATAACTTCCGCATGGATTCACAGACTTGCACAAGATTTTGTAGAAAGGTTGCTCATGAACAGGATGACTGCTGATTAACTGTTCATGCCAACCGGAGAAAAACAGGATGTAGCAGTGGAAGTGGCCTGTGATAAAAAGGTGCATAACTTCTTAACGTTACATGAACAAACTCATGAACTATTGATTGTAGACTCAACATCATTGGTCACAGCAGAGTTCCTTTTTTCATCAGTGACTTATGCCTGGTCCCCTACAATTTAGCCAGTGTGAGTTAGCGATTTCCCCCTGCTGCTGCCACACCCCATTCATAACTCATGAACAGTGTGTTGTAGAGCCGTGCAGCCGGTGTCATTGGGCTTGGCAGAGTTTCTTTTACCTTCTTCCTACTTATACTTCAATTCTTATTCTTGAACCATTAAGGTCAAGTGTTTGTTTGTGAATACATGCACACATGGATGCACGTGCGTATGTTCCTTGTCGGAGCTATTGCGAGTTTGTGCATGCTTTAAACTGTACTTTTACTCAAGAATATTTTTGAGCCAGTAATCTATTTTATGCTTTGCTACATTTGCCATTCATACCTTCATTGTGCCTAGTCTACTCTAAATGCAGACATTGAGTGTAGGGAGGAGAGCATGCGAGGAGTACCTCTACAAGTTGTTAGCTGCCTGAAAGAAAAATAAGCACCACTTGTTCCTCATGATGCAACAACAACAGAGGAAAACCCAGAACATGAGGCCGCTTCCAGGCACAATCCCTTGGCACATCTGCCAAAATCTAAAACAGACAACAGCTACATGATGAAGTGATTAGTGTGCCCTAAAAACAACTGAGGTCTCAACTTTTGAAAACTTCTCTTTTCTCCTTCAATCCAATTTTTTATGGGAGTAATTAATCTTTTACTTGAGTATAAATGTTCAGCACTGTATCCACCACTAGGTACCACACACTGTTTTTCACTTTGAGTCAGTTAGTGAAAATAAGAAATAATTCACAATCTTATGATCGAGTGCATTCACACCAGCATGATCTCAGTCAACCATGATATCACACACCACTTATAGATTTAGTCATATCGTCTCTATTTTGACCTGTTTGTGATGTGCTGCTAACTCCTTTTCAGAGTGCACAAAAGCCTTAACAACATGCAGGGATGCTAACGATGCTACGCTCCAGACCTCTTCCTTTTTT
>JAJHUR010098608.1:0-16266 GCA_027495735.1 Lutjanus campechanus | reverse complement strand
TCACTCAGTATGTACTCACTACTATGCCGATGTGATGATGGGTGAAGGTCTTCAGTTCACCAAACAATCCTGGAGTTTTAGGAGAAACAGGGTAGCAGCCTCATCCAGTACAATGGCAGTGAATGGTGACCACGGATAAAACGTTAAAAATAGCACACAAAATAAACACAAAATGTCTCCATCCTGCTTGTGTGGTGTAATCCAAGTGTCCGCAAGCCACAACATTAAAAATTAACCGCAAAAGACGCCATTTACGCCATGTTTTTAGCTGAAATATCAGCTGTTGCATGTAGCCGGTAAGATGTAAACATGGCGTCGATCTCGCGAGACTTCGGCACGTGCGGCCATTAGGATATATACGAAGTCTGCTACCCTGCTTCTCCTAAAACTCCAGGATTGTTTGGTGAACTGAAGATCTTCACTTATCATCACATCGGCATAGTGGTGAGTACTTACTGAGTGGGTTATTCTCGCATGGTGGAATATCACTTTAAATGATTAATTGAGCACAGGAACTGAACTGCTCCGAGCTTTTGGATTTTCAGTGTTTTACATTCGTTTGACGTCACATGTTGGTGATGCAAAAAACCTTCCTTTAGTCTCTGTTTGAAGAGGAACCAGTTTACTATGTTACATTAAATTTATGATACATTGTGTGGTAGTTGCTGACAAATCCTCAAAAACCAATTTATATATTAAGTGTGATGAAAAGTGACATTTTTGTTAACATTATGAACAGTATCTAATAGGGTTGCAAATTCTAAACACTTTCCTTAATCGATCATTGGCGATCACATTAGCGATCAATTAATTGATTAATTACTATAAAAAAAATTAAAAAATGCATATACCAAACAAAAATGTGTTTTTCTCTCTCAATCAAACATTTATTTCCACAGCATTAATATGCAATATATGCATTTATTGCATATTGTCTGACATCATGACATAACATATGAAACATATAAACACTACATATTAAACAAATATTAGATAACATCCTCCTAAAAATAATGTTACATATTATATTTGAGATCTTTATTAGATAGATAGATTAAATTTGACTTGATTCTTGATTCTTAAACGGAATTCTTAATGACTGATTTGATCATCAATCAATCATTATCATCTGTAGTATCTAACAATAATCATGGTGGAATCAGTCGGTGTGGACTCACAGTTCCAATTACCAAAAAATTGAGAAGAGTGCGTATATTTAAAGTAGTTTGTGGAATTGAATCATAACCAGCACCGGTTTTTCCATCGCTTACGTTCACCCACACTTCCTTTAAACCTGCTAATTTTAGATTCAGGGGTTTTGATCGGGGGAAACCAAATGCTCGTATGTCACCGTGAAAGAGCAGGAATGAGAGACAACTTTTGCTCTTGGTTGCTCATATTGTTTATCTAGATATCACTGTTGTTTTGGAATAAAACAATAGCTGCTGTTGATGTGAAAATAAATGAATATGTCTTCTGGAGAATAAAAAAAAAAACTCCCTGTGGTGTCACATGTGTCACACTTTGAGTACAGACAGACCATGACACGATGACGACATAGAGTGCTGGAAATGTTATCAGATCATATCAGCTGTACGTCTGTCGGGCCTCTCATGCATATCCCACATATGACAGGAAAACAGTGAGTACTCAGGTTGCCCACGTGGAAACACTTAAACAGAGCTCTGCACTGTAGAAAGAGAGAGAAAAAGAAAGTAGACATAAATACAACTCATAAAATCCTCTTTCTCTCATGAGCAGACTTTCACACTGGCTGTCATTAATGGTTTCTCTGGTAGTGGCTCAAAAAAGAATCGAAACTAGGTGAGGTTATCAGTGAAGGTGATAGCGGTGATCAAGATCTTTTTTTATGTTTCGTCCCTTCAGTTAAACTTCAGAAGAAGATCTGGATGTGCTTTCCCCTTAAAGGGGTAGTTCAGAATTTTTTAAAAATGGGGTTCTATGAGATATCCATGATCAGTGTATTACCTACAGTCAATGACGGTCAACACACTCCCAGTTTGGCGAAGCAGCAGGAGTATCACTGTAGGAAGCAAAATGTATTTTAGCCACCTAAAAAAGGCCCACATAAAAAACGTAATATCAGTTTAAGTGATACACTGTATTTAGAGTTTTTCTGACATGAAACCTCCATTATATAAGCCAACCATTTACAACTTGGCTATAACTAGCCAACTACATATAAGCTTGTTTCAAAGCCACCAGACTCCAGAAATTGTACTTGAACATCGGAGCTGCTCCACTACCACTGCCTCAATCAGTTTGTTTGTTTGTGACTTAAGTGTTTTTGAGTGTTTTTAGTTCAGATTGACCAAAGTCACAATATCACAAACAAACCAATCAATCGAGGCAGCGGTAGACCAGCAAATCCAGGGGTCTGCGAGGTAAAATGACTGATTTTGCTTATGGAGTTTGGTTGGTTTGTAGAGAGAGCGATATTTGGCTTATAACAGAGGTGTCCTCTCAGAAAGGGATGCCTGATAGCAAGGTAAAGTGGTAAAAATATTCTCCATACCATAGGTAATACACTGACTATGGATGAGTACTTCAACATCACTTCAAATACTCCAAACTACCCCTTTAACACCTACACGTGATGTCACTTTCTCTGTCTCTCAACATATATTTTCACATTTTCTGATCACAAAGACAATACCCAACGTTTTTAAAAATGAAAACAGAAACTTATAAAGCAACTTCCTCTTTAATTCGTCATGTGTAAGAGGAGACAGACAGACAGTCAGACAGAAGAGATCAGGATTGAATTTGAGGTGTCCTCTGCTGGCATATTACACATTATGAATTTCCAGTATGAGGGGGGGGGGGGCCCTACCGCATCTCTGCTTCTTCCCCCGCCTCCACATGTACTTTCAACCTTTTCCCTTCGACTACTACTACGTCGACTTGTTCAACGTGTTTCCTCTTTAGCACGCTCACAGGAATGTGATGTACTTGAGTCTACTGAATGAGTGTAAGAAAAGGGGTTTGAAGCCAAAGCAAGTCAGTGAATGCCACTCTCAGTGCTGGAGAAGGGGGGGAGGGGCGATGTGTAGTGAGAAAGGATGGGGAGGCACCCTCTTTTCTCAGAACTGACTTAGTTACTGGGTTACCACAAGCAAACACTGCGGGCAGCAAAATTCTGGGCAAGCTCATAGGCGGCATATGAGATATGCAATGAGGATATAGTGTGCAGGATCAGTCATTTAGTGGAAAAGGGTCTCTTGAAATCCCCGCGGGTGACACTCCCATAACTGTCAAACAGAAATCCATTTCATTTCACGACCCCGCACAGTCATAATGTCAATGACACAACAGGTGGCTTGATAAGAAATGAGGTGTGAATGAAGGTGTAAATACAAAAATGATATGAGACACGTTTTAGCATGTGACTTCAATAACATGATCAAATGTTGTCAGACATTCAAGTGCATCCAAGGACAAACTGTATTCAATACAGACACGACTGACATTTCCTCTAGCACCGCTAAGAGGTTAGCATTTGTGTTTCTGGTGACATACCTCAACAATTACTGGAAAGGCAGCCATGAGATTCAGAGCAAAACTCAAGTAGAAGTCCTTTTTTATTCTTGTATAATAAAAAAGAACTCTGGTAAGAGTTGAAGTACTGATTCAACTTATTTACTCAAGTAAAATTGAAAAGCAACAGCTCTGAAATTTACTTTTAAGTATAAAAATAAAACTTAACTAATTAGCAAAGCTAACTGAACCTAACCAGGCGAGTCTCCCGCTCTGTCTGTTTTGTCTTGTTACGTCATTTTTGTTTTGTTACATCTTTTATTTAAATCTCATCTTGTTATGTCTCTTATGTCATTTTTGTCTTGTTATGTCTTGTAACGTTGTATTCATCTTGTTATTTTTTCATCTTATGTATAGTTAAGCCGTTTTGATCTTGTTACATGTTTTACGTCATTTTCATCTTGTTAAGTTTTTTAATGTCATTTTCGTCTCGTAAAGTCTTTTATGTAGTTCTTTTAACACTGTTTTCGTCTTGCTGCATCTTTTGATGATGGTTGATGATGCCTTAACTTTTCCTTTAATTTATGGCCAAATACCTTAAAACTAATGATATCCCACCAGCCTCGGCTGTAAGGTGCTGTAGTTTTTAAAATGATCATCAAATTAACCTTTGAAGTGGCCTGATATCAGACTGAATTGTCAACTCGTTGCACTCCATTTCCATATTCCAGAAAATCTGTTTACTCAGTGGAATTGAAGTCTGGACTCAGGCGACCTTTGTACGTACACTAACCCTTATTTTTTTAGTCCTCATTAGCAAATATACGCAGACTAACAAGCAAACTAAGATGGTTAACATCATCAAACTACGTCTTTTGTTATTGTTTTAATGTAAGAGAGACCCCTAGAGGCATAATTTACATATTGTGTTTGTATGATGTGTCCAAATCGACATTACACAGTAACTCTAAGCAGAGTTTTACTATGTTGTGTGTTTGTGGTGAAAAATGAAGTATACTGAAGTCAAACAGCATGCACACATGGTTGATTTTTGAGTGAACTGTTGATGAATATTGGTCTCTGACAATGCAATGCCCAACAGTAAAGAAGGAGCAGCTCACGGGTGGGGAAATAAACACAGAAAACTGGGGGTCATTTTGCTTTTGTGAGGTGAAGTCCCTGTAAAAGAAAAAAACACATCATGCATGTTAGAAAACAGTTGCTAAAAACTTGAAAAGACTGAGAACGATGTTGTGCTGAATTCTGGAGTTAAATCGTTAAACTGATGTTCACAGTTTCTGCGTTCAGGATTTTTTGGTTTGACCTGAAAAATGGCTCAGTGACGTGCTGGAGCCATGGTCGCCCACCATTATATAAGCCCCATGGACTGAAACATGAACACGAAAAACCTAATTTAATATGCTTAGTGACTTTTTTTTAATCATTCAAACTTGGCTGGCTGGCCAATAACACACATTTCTGTGGTGTGACAACATTTGTGGTGTGACACATTTATTGCCGCTTACGAGATCTTTAACTTGCAGTGAAAGTCACAGTTTGATGAATGTCTGACACTGCATAGTGTGAGAGTGAAGGACATACTGTAGTGACTTAATATGAAGCTTGTATTTGGGGCACAGCGTCAGTCTTATTTCTCAAAAGAACGTGATGAATCACCAACTGTCAGTGTGTATAAGTCTCCTTTATTTATCCATTTTCTGCATTGAAGCAGTGGAAAATGTGAGTGAGGGAAACGCTGAACAGCTGAATAAAAATCCAAATGTCAAAAACTATTATATGTGTAGCAAATTTAGTTGTATCATCAGATTCATGTATAGTCATTCATAGTGGCATCTAGCTGTGAGCTAACACCTCGCCTCATCCTCCCATTCTAAGTGCCTTGGAGAGCCTATGGTGGCTGCGAAGAACAAAGTACAAAAAGCCCTCTCTAGAGCCAGAGTTTGGTTTGTCTGTTCTGGGCTACTGTAGAAAAATGCCAGTGCAGCATGGCAGCCATGATGGAAGAGGACCTGCGCCCTCTGTAGATATAAAGGGCTCATTCTAAGGTAACAAAAACACAGCAATTCAAATTTTCAGGTGATTATACATTAATAAAACAAACTTATTATTATTATATTCAATCTCTGCCGTATTCTGCCACACTGGTCCTTTACGTCCTCTTTATGTGTCCATTAATTTTCTTTATTGAGGTGGTAGAAAATGAGAGGAGGAGAAACACTGTGGTAAAGGTTTGAATGGTTTGATACAGAGGCAGTTTATAGATAAATAGATATATAGATCAAATGTGGTATTATCATAAGATTCATTTAATGTGTGTCTACTTTTTCTCATGTGTATTTTGCTTAAATTATCTCCAGTTTTATTAAATCTCTCTGAATATCATGTGAAAAGTCCTTTAAAATGAGTTTGCAGAGGAGGAGATTCAGTTTTCTTTTTACACATGGTGCTACTTTCCTGTCAAATCATTGATGTGTTACATATTTTAACCTATAACTGAATTCAGAGTCATGATGTCAAAATGGTAACGTCAATCTCTGTTGCTGCTATCACAGTTGACATAACTGTAAATAACCTGTTTGAATCCAAGAAATGAATAAATTTTTTTTCTGTAGGCAGCATTTACATAAAAGATAAATGGCATCTCAGTGCAAAAGTTTGTTGCGTGATTGTCTCTTTCTCTCTAATAGTCATTCTGCGAACAGGGGATTTCACATGACTCACACACAAGTGTATAAAAGAGACGTAAACCCACAGTTTGGTTACTGCTCATTGGGAGAGAAAGACAGAGACAAATACAGATGGAGGAGAGAAGACAGAAGAGGAGAAAGACCACTTGCTGAAAGAGGAAGTGCTGTTCGTGTACGTAGGAGCAGGTCAGTAACTACCATAACTACCATTATAGCACACACACGCACACACACACACACACACACTTAACTTCCTGAGAACACTTCAGCTCAGATTAGCATCTTGATTCTCAACCAGAGTCGACAAAACAGCACCTGTTACATCCTGTTAGAACTTATAATGTCTCTGGAGAGGAAGTTGTAAAAAAAAGTAGTCTGATCCTTTTCTTAAATAAAAGTACAAGTGCAACAATGTAAAAATACTCTATTACAAGTAATATTCCTGCATTGTAAGTCCTACTTTAGTAAAAGTACAACAACGTAATCAGTAAAATATACTAAATTTCAAAAGTGAAAGTATTCATTTTGACATAATTCAGCTCTTAAAGGGATAGCACGTCTTTAATGTGAGGTTGTATGAGGCATTTGTCAATAATCAGTGTATTACCAACAGTAGATGTCAGTCGGCACACCCTCAGAAATTGCTTAAATATATGCTAAATATAACTTCATCTGGGAAATCATTCATTTTATTTTGCAGAACACAGGAGTTACGGGTCTACCTGCCTCTATCTGTTTGTGTTTTTATGTTATTGTGTGACTTCGGTGTATCCAAATTTTCCTTTTAAAACACTAAAGTCAATCAAAGTGTTAGGCCAGCAACTCCTGTGTTCCTGTGTAAAATAACTGATTTCACTCATGGAGTTTGAGAGAGCTCATTGGCTCTTGTAACGGTGGTTTCCCATCAGAAAAGGTTATCTGACTGCAAGATAAAATGATGGAAATATTCTAAATATAGTTTACACTTAAACTGATATCTTTACATTTATTTTTTCAGTGGCTAAAATAAGTTTTGACAGTAAATGCTGACTATCAATAAGTACCTCATACAACCATGCTTAAAAAAAAGAAAAGAAAAGAAAAAAAATCCAAATTATCTTTTTAATACAGATGCATCAGTGTGTAACCAGCTGGTTGAGGGAGCTTGTTTTAATTACTTCATACTTGTAGTTAGTTTTCTTGTTCTGGAGTCTCTGTAATCTAGTTTACCAAAAAGTCACAACAATATCAAGTAACTGGTGTATGTGGTGAATAATTGTGAATGAAACATTGCAGTTCACACTTAAATGAGCTCTTAGAGCCAGTCAATAATCAATGTGTCTGTCGCCCCCTGCAGGACATCTTTTAACACCATGAGGTAAGCATGTGGATGATGATGAAACAGCCATCAGGTCTGGTCCCAGGTTGAGGTTAATGCTAATCGTGATAGGGGTTGTTCATTGATAGACGCCTAACATGTTAGCATTAGCTTCACTCTGGGAGATCTCACAGAAAAACAACCAGGGCCAACACGGCTTCGTCCCACAGTGAAGTCATCAGGCAACTAAGGAATATCCTACATCAGCAGACACAAAGTGAAAAGTGGATTAATGTACAAACTGTGCCACTGCTGTCAGAGACTCTAAACGAAGATGTCAAAATGCTGCCATCGTGTGCCACATGACAGAGAGGACATTTAACTTGCTCAGCATGTCTTTGCTGTCTCCCCATGTCTCATGTCTATGTCCATGCCTTATTTGGGGCAACATACATTTGAGTTGGAACCACTTCAACATAAGTCATGATAAAGACAACAGGATTTAAAATGTAAACCCTTATATGTGCAGCAGTTATTTTGGCTCATTAGACCTCTTACAGGGAATTCAGATCGACTCCTTTATGATTTAATTGAGTATAGCTCTAATCAACTAAACCTGATCACCTAGAATAGATAGCTGTCTGGGTTTGAAATAACAAATGCTTCTGAAAATCACCCATATTGTACTGTGCTGTATCACTTATACCACTGTATAAAGGAACATTTTTAGTGCTTTTTATGAGAGAAGTGCTGCATATACTATATTATATTTTGTCATTGAAAACAGCCAGTATGGTGAGATGCTATCCAATTGCTGTCAGTTATTTTTTATTTTTCAGAAAACGTGAAGGATTAAGAGAAATTAAGTGAAATGATCATGCCTTATAAATCAGTGACAACCATGTTAATTAATGCACTGACGTAAAATTAAGAAAAGAGCAGTTTTTATCTTGTAGAGATAAATGGTTTTCACAGTATGATATTTAACATCAGTTTTATAATGAGATGAAGGGGATTTTCACTGTAAATTTTTAGTCATGGTGATTCAGATTGTCATAGATTATAATCTGACTTCTGTCGTGTTTAATACTCCTATTGTTAATAAATGAGCCACCAGTCATAAATCAAGACAATTTTATTTTATCTCTCAGCACTTCTCATACAGAGCAGGTCTAAGATTGTGCTCTTTATAACATTATTTACAGAGACAGTTGAAGACAATTTGTTGCCAACTCTTTTGATAATGGGTTAATAGTTTCGGCCATTTTTTCAAGCATTTGACATTTGATAGACTAAACGATCAATTGATCAGTCATAAAGGTCAGCAGATTAATTGCTAATGAAAATAATCTTTTGTTGTAGCCCAACTGTTACACCAAATGCTGAGATTTGTAATTAAATTCACTGTTTCATATCAGATATATTCTAATTTGTTTTGTCTGCATTTTGCTTTTGGTTAATTGAGAAATGCTTCAGACAAAAAGGTGGATTCAGACGGTCCCACTGTTGAAACCTGACTTTGTTATGTTTGGAATCTGGTTTGTAAAAGTGAATGACAATAAAATCAAATCAACCATAAACATCTGGTGTTTGCATATGTTGGGTTTGTTCTAGCAAAACCAAAAGTGAGACGTGTATAATTTTGTGTTTACATGAGAAAACATCTCTGCATCTGCTCTCTCTGTGTAGTTGATGTCAACAGGACTGGAGGTTTAAATGAATTATAAATATGGACGATGTCGCCAGAACTTTGAACACAACATACACAGAACCACAGACAGGCTGGCAGTCACAGACAGAGATGCAGACATGTTATCTGCAGTTCAGCCGTCATTTGTGGTGCTTTAGTCTTGTGACAGAAGCCCTGTGTAATCTTTTAAACCACTTTATCATAAGTTCAGATTCCCTGAAAATAAGGGGATTACAGCCTGGGCTCCTTAAATGCAGAATATATAGGATTTTAAAGAAAATCCACCACAGCCCATCCATCTGATAATGATTTCAGATATATTGATCCATACTGAAATGAAAATAATAGCAAAAAAAACCCCCATCAAGCTGGTGATGTAGTGGAGGATTTCCCGAGTTCATTTGGTTTCTGGGGAATTTCAGCTGGAAATTTCCATAATGTTTAGAAGCAGATGGACGTCTTTATGTCTTGATCTCATTAAAGTTTGTGAGTCCTGCAGGCAGTGGCAGAAGAAGTGCTCAGATTTAATAAACCACACTGTGAAAACACAACAAAAAATACCAATACAAATAAAAGTTCTGCATTAAAAACCTTACTTAAGTAAAAGCACAAGTATTATCAACAAAATCTACTTAGATATGAAGCACTCATTGTGCAGTCAAATGGTCCCAGTCATTGTTTTACTCTCCGATATTTTTTGGCTTAATATAATACTACTACTACTAATAATAATAATAACAATAACATAGCACCTTTAAAAACAGAGCTTACACAATGCTTTGACAGACAAAACAAAAGTAGGATATTCAGGAAGCAATATAACAACAGAAAATCACACAATGAGGCAAAACTAAAACAAGATAAAGTTCAGCTAAAATTGAAGTAATTGAGATATTAAACATGAAGCAAAAGACCTACAAACATAGGAAAATGAAACATTAATAGAAATAAATAGAAATCAAAAGAATAAAACACCAAAAAGATTAAGATGACATCACATAAAGTCAAGTGTAAAAAAAGTGATTTAAAAATTGTCACTGATATTATCACTGCATATGTTGCATTTCAAGATCAAGCAAATTTTAACTACTTTATATACTGTCGGGTTGTTAAATCAGCAGCAATTCATGATAATCATGTCATTCATATATAAGATCATGTAGCACTGCAGTCGTTTGGGAACCACATATCCATAAAAAGTCTTTTCATAAACTCAGAAAAACAGCCCTGTTTTCAGCTCTGACATGTTGCAAAAGGTATTTTGTCTATTTTTACCAGTGCATTGTATATTTGTTTTTGCATATTGTCACTGTTAATGTCTGTTTTTGTTACCTGCCCAGGGATGATGGATGTAAATCAGCATTCTTGCTAAAAAAAACAAAAGTCTTGTATTTTTACACTGATGTTCATTTAATAAAAAGATCAAGTAAAGTGAATAAATGTGTTTTCCAGCAAATCCAAGAGGGTTTTTTAAAATAGCTTATTTAACTTAAAAAGTGGGAGAATTTTGTCAACCCATAAAGGAACACTTAAATCATTAACTTAATTCCAAATTACCAAATTTGGAGATACAGTACATGTTTTTTTTTACTGGTTAAATGGGTTATGAAAAAATTGTGCCTACAGCAGTAGAAGTATAAATTTACATAAAATGGAAATACTCAAGTTAAGTACAAGTACCTCGAAGTTGTACTTAAGTACAGTACTTGAGTAAATGTACTTAGTTACATTCCACTACTGCCTGAAGGTTCATTTAAGGTGATGGCTGAGTCATAACTTTCTCTCAACTTTCTGTTCGTCACCACATCAGTGTTTTCCCCGGATAGGGACAACACCACGATCAATCAGATCTGTACTTTTCTGTCCTGAACTTCCTCATATTGTCACTTCACTGACAAGAACCAAACCGTTTCAGTTTGTTCCTTGAATAGATCAAATTTGCCTTTGCCACACTTTTGTTCATTGTTTTATACAAAGATTACAAACAGTAATGTGTCGCTCTGTTTTACACTTCATCTTATCTTATCTCACACATAGATTTAGTCCAGTTCATAAAAACATAGATATATATATTTTAAAGCAATATTTTTATTTTGCTTTTTAACACATTAATAGAAACACAGATCCAGATCAATACACAGTGACCACAAAGAACTAAATGTCTGTCTTACATCCATAACGATGAAAACACGACAAAAACAACATAAAAGACGTAACAAGAGGAAAATGACATGACAAGACTAAACAAGATGAAAACAGACAGATTAGGTTCAGTTTTGCTACTTTTATACTTTGAGTACATTTCAGAGCCTGCACCTTTTCACTCTTGAGTTGAGTAAAGAAGTTGAATTAGAGTCTTTTTAGTTACACAAGTATCTGTTCTTCTCCTTGAGTACAGAATGGGTGAAGTTTTGCCGCCTCTGGATAAACGTCACGATAGCTGGACACACTTTCTGAAAACCTTGAATCTACTGATGAACTTCAGATGAACCTCAGTTGCCTCCCTTCACCTTCTCTTAAATGTATTTTCTTCATATTCATGTTGTACTTTCACACTTGTTTAGATGAATTACAAACGTAAGGCATCAGTGTGTCTCTCTGTCTGTGTGTCTGTCATTTCGTTGTGACTAATACCATGCAGAAGCAGGTGTGGTGGGGGAGGAGGTGTGTGTGTGTGTGTGTGTGTGTGTGTGTGTGTGTGTGTGTGTGTGTGTGTGTGTGTGATGGAGGGGGGAATTTGGGGCTTTTGGGTGTCTGAATTTGTTTGTTTGTTTGTTTGATGACACTTTGTCTTTAATCTGGTGTGGCGACACCTTGTCTGCAAATGCACACGCTGAAGCTGAAAAAAAAAGTCCAGTTACAGTCAGCAGTGCAAAGATGCAATAAATAGTTTTATTGTTTTTTTTTAAATAATTAAACTATATATATTTTTAAATGGTAAAATGGTATTGTTAGAGGCAAATTTGATCAAATTATCACAGATAATAGATGCACACAAGAGTAGGTTTCCAGAAACACAACATTTCATACTATAGCCTACACAAATCATCTTAAATAACTTAAAATCATAAATTCATCTCAAGGGGATTCACAATCTGCACATCCTTAGACCCTAAATTCAGATTACCCCTAAATAAAATTGCTGATATGATAAATTATTATTTTAGAAAGGTGGATATCATATGTTACAACTGAGTGTCCTGGAGAAAAGTGCAAAGAATAATAATATTTACTAGCTTTTGTACAGAACAGCTTTATGGACAACATGTGCACACATACAAGGAAGATAACTCTGGGTTTTCATTGCTCTCACAGAAGGAGGACAACAAAACAACAAAACAACAAACAACAAATAAAGGTATCCAAAAATGGTTAAGAGTAAAGAATGAATAAAAGTCTATATCATAGTCTATAAAGCAAATTATGAACAAATAATGCAAAGAAATACATAATGAATGAATAACATGCATCCATGGAGTGGATGATTATGTCCAGTATATGCACGTATTAGGGCTGCAACAAAGTATTCAACCCCAGACCACCTAATGAAGCACTGACCTGCTTGTAGAACCACGATGCTACACAAAGCCTATAGAGACACCTGTAAAAACTTCAGCATAAAATGCAATCAAAAACAAAAAGGACAGCTATTGTCATTTTCTGACCTAACTGTAGTAAAATCACCACATAAAATTAGACTGAAGCCAACAGTAAGGAGTTCTCCAAGTCTGTTCAATTACTGATATCTCTTCCTGTCTTCAGGGGCTGTATATATACATTAATTATGTGGTATTTTTGACCCCGATAAAAACAATCTAACATTTAAAGCCTACCTGGAATTATTTTTCTTTTTCTAATTAAGATAATATCTTGAGATTTAATTTTATCTCTCTCCTGTCACCATTTTGTTTAGAGGGAGAGCTTGCTCGTCCTCGTTACAAAGTGAGACTGGATGACGTATTTCTGCTTTTACATCAGTCTCAGTTGAGAGCGGGTACTGTGATTGGTTTCCCTCTGTGAGGAACACAGCGTGTGGGCAACTGCGTTTTAGAAAAAGAAAAAACAGCAACAGCTGACTTCAAAGCTATGTTTAGCCTAAAAATAACAAGTAAGGACAACCTTCCTAGAAATACAGTGGAGTCAAAAGTACAATATTTGTCTCTGAAATGAAGTGGAGGGAAAGTTTCCAAAAAACAAATACAGATACTCAAAAAATGTAATTAAGTACAGTACTCAAATAAATGTACTTTGTTATCCACCACTGACTGCAACTAATAATTATTTTCATTATCGATTAATCTGTTGATCACATTCCTGGAATAGCTGTTTGGTCCATAAAATGGTGGAAAATGATGAACAGTGTTTCCAAAAGCCCAAAAAAACATCCTTGAATGTCTTGTTTTGTCCACAACCCAAAAATATTCAATTGACTGTCCTAGAAGAGTAAAGAAACCAGAAAACATTTGAGAAGGTGAAATCAGAGAATTTTGACTTTAATTCCTTACCCAAATATTATTCATCGCTTATCAAAATATTTGGGCAATTAATTTAATAGTTTATATATATGAAATATATTTTTTAAAAATGTGTTGAGAGGCTCAAACCATTGTCTGCCATTTCCACCACAGAAATAAAGCATTTTTATTGATATTGGTGTTTATCTCAGTCTCTTAATTTGAAAACAATGAGGGGTTCAAAAAAGACGCTGTGCCAACCAGCCCCGGTCTCCCCTACGCATGTTCGTGTGATATGGGCGGACCGGTCAGTCAGTCAGCTGATGACTAAAATACTCCTCACAATCTCTGTCCTCAATACACGGGTTTCGTCACACGGATGGTTTTCTAGCCAATTACGCACAATGTGGAAAATTTCATACAAGTCCAGCAGCATCAGGAGGAGGAAGAGTCTCAACTTGGTGGGATTTCACTCAGGGACGTGTCCTCTGCGCGCACCTGGAGGAGACATGCAGGGACAACAGATTTCAGCCTGTTTCCAGCCTGTTTTATGATACTGAGCCGCCTGTGGACCTGTGGAGAGATTTGTTCCTGTGATGGGGAGAAGAAGAATCACATGGAGCTGCGGTGCCGTGATCCTGCTGGCCATCATTTACTCATGTCGTGCCGCCACTCTGGAGTCCGTCCACTGGAGCAGCTCCAACACAAAGTGAGTGCATCAGTCAGTGGCACACTTACTGGGGAGGGATGCAACTTTCTGCTGCAATGTGACCTAATTTATGGAGTTAATACAATAACTGCACATCATGACACCATAGTTCTGACACGTTCATATGTAATGTACAGCTGAAACAATCTATAAAGCAAAAAACCCAAGTATTCTCTGGTTACAGCTTCTCCAGTGTGAATGTTTATACCATTGCACATATTGAATATGGCTGCAACTAAAAATATTACCATTATTGATTATTCTGCTGATTGTTTTCTCCATTAATAGGCTATTTTTTTTCTGTATAATGTCAGAAAATTGTTATCCATCACAAGACAATGCCTTGAATTCCTTTATTTTGGTTGGCAAACACTCAAATATATTAATTTATTCGCAAATAGGAATATTAATGTATGTGAAATAGCTCCATGCAAAATACCGTTTGGGACTTTAGTGATATTTACAGTGATATTACATGGTATTTTATTATTTTTTATTTTAGGGGAGATACAACCAATTAATGGAAAATCATAGTTTAATATTTTACATGAGCAGATACAGTGTAGATATTCATAAAGCAAAGAAATGCCATATATTCTCTCCAACTTTTATATCAGGGCATTACAAGATATGTTCTTCAAATCACTTTCCAAAATACAAATATATATTCAGTTTCCTTTCAAATGGGAATGTAAAAAAACAAATTGTAATATCACGATAAAAATGTCTCAATACCTTATGTGACAATATCTACCATGATATTGCATTTTTTCATTATTTTATTTTATTATTATTATTATTTTAGGGGAGATACAACCGTTTAACACTGAATCATGACACCACAGTTTTCGATATTTTATATGAGCAGCTGGAAAAGTTTAAAAAGCAAAAATGTAAAATATTTGCTGGTTCCATCTTCTCCAATGTGACCTTTTATATCAAAGTAAGTTGAATAAGGCTTCAACTAACAAATAGATTTATTATGTTATTTTCTTGATTCATTGTTTTTCTTTTTTTAATCTATGCAATATGAGAAAATTGTGAAAACCATCCATCATTAGATTATGTCTCCAAATCTTATTTTGTTTGACCAACACAACACAACAGCTTGTTTTTAAAAGAATTACACATTTTAATTCTTTATTTTTAATATTGCAATGAATATATTGTAGACTTTTTTGTGGTATTATCACGTGAGTTTTTGGTATCCTTATATCCCTACTATCAGATAAGATGAAGAAAAGCAGGAAATCCTCTCAACTGAGAAGCTGAAACATGGGGATTTGGGGATTTTTTACTTGAAAAATTACTTTAAGGATTAGTCAGTCATTGATTTATCAGCTAATCATTTAAGTTTTAATGGGACAGTTCACCCCAAAAGAAAAAAAATATGTTTTTCCTCTGGCCTGTAGTGATATTTATCCATCTTGACTGCTGTGGTGTGAGATGTCGAGTTTTGGAGATATCAGCTGTAGAGATGTCTGCTTTGCTCAAAGATAATGGAACTAGATGGCACTCAGCCTGTGGCGCTCAAAGCACCAAAAAATACATTTGAAAAACTCAACATCGATGTGTCTTTCCAGAAATCATGACTAGTTTACTCAAGATAATCTACAAACCTTGTTGTGAGCAGTTTCACGCAAAAACTACTTTCTTTCTTCAGTGAAATATAATGAACTACTTTCTTTCAGCCTGAAAGAAAGAAAATAGTGTCTGAAACCACTCACAACAAGGTGTGTGGATCATCTTAAGTAATAACCGGCTCATGATTTCTTGAATGAGACACGCATCTCTCAAAACAATCTAGATGGGGAGATAAATAGCACAAGCCTAAGGAAAACATATGCATTTTTGATTTGGGGGTGAAGCGTCCCTTTAATATCTTTGAGTTTTGGCCCATTCCTCAAACA
>JAJHUR010098607.1:0-10652 GCA_027495735.1 Lutjanus campechanus | reverse complement strand
TTAAACTAGCTAAAGTTAAGCACAAACATTTAGTTCAGTGAACCTTATAAAATAAAATAGCTATACTTGTACCCGCTGATATACCAATTGACAATACAGCTATAATTTAACAAAGCTTGGTCGGCAAACTGTTAGACAATGTTGATATGTGCAAACTGAATAACTCTACTTTGAACAGAGCCGTAATATAAACGTTAGCGAAACATTAGCATGAAGCTAGTCGAGCGTCAGTGTGTTGACGTTCACGAGCCTCTCGAGGTGACTTTCCATTTCAGCTCCGGCTTTCACCTCAGTTACCCTGGTGAGACATTATGTGTCAAGCTGATTTAGTTAAATAATTAATGTACCCTGAAACTGGGCGGATACCATAATTACATTCGCCACGGGGAAAAAAACATATGCACCCTGACGGTTGACTAACAATACTGTGAGCTTCTTCCAAGAATTAGCTGGTTAGCTGCTATCGTTAGCATGCTTCGGAAAGTCACGTTAGTTACTCACTTATGAGGAAAAGATTTTGTAGAAAGCAAACGATCTTTACAAGTAGAAGTTAGTTCGATAACTTACAACCTCCATAGTCCATTCGCTGTATCGCCTCCCTGTCACCGGGTTCGTTTACAGTTGGCAGGATCTTGACAAACCACACAGAGCTTCCGCTACAACTTGCACTAAGCAACTTGAATGGCTGTTACCATATCGTTACCGTAGTGCATGTAGTATTACCGCACCACGATCTTAGGTCTGAAGCTGCCTCCTAGCCCGTAATATCTATAATATTGTGCATGTCTAAAAGCAGTAAATTTCAAGTTACAGTATCGCCCAATGATAAATAATCCGTTATTGTAGTGCAATTGTTGTGTTACCGTTACTGTAGTACTTCTGTACCGGTTATTGTACTACCTCTGCTGTCTTATTGTGGCAAAAGACACAATATCCGCTGACATACCTCCAGACAATAGTGAAGCTTCTCACCCCAGGCTCTAAGACTCCTTTACTGTACAGACTTTTTGTGTATAACATTTTAGAAAGGAGCAAAAACAGGAAACTACAATCTGATCTCATCATACAACCTTCTGCTGTATAGTTATCAACTTGATGAGTGCTTTTAGTAGAGAGCAGATCTCTGCCAGGCAACCCAAAAAGAATATTTGGATGTTACCTCTTTGTAATCACAAACATTTTGATTAGTAATATGCCTTGTGACATCACATTTGACCACAAAAATCTAAGCAGTTCATCATTGTGTCCATATGGACATTTGTGCCAAATTTGAAAAAATTACCTTAAGGCATTCTTGAGATATGGCGTTCACAAGAATGGGATGACCCAAAGCTATAATGCCTTCAGCCACGTGGAGGAATAAAAAAGGTTTTTCATAAACTGTTAATCACAGAAGTCGCTCAGCCTACATGAATGTACACAAAAAACAGGCTGATGGGGCCAGTGGTATGTGAGATTAATAATACACTGTACAGGGAACCTTGTTTTGTTTTTTGCTACTTTTAGATAATGCAGCCAAAGTCTGGACAGTGACACATCAAATGAGTAACAGATTTATTTATATACAAAACTGTTTACAGCAAGATTTCTGAATTAACATTGACCCACGAGGGGATATCAGTCTTCACCATGCACCATGGTATCAAGTCAACAGAAGGAGAAAAAACCCTTTAAGAGCACCTTGAGTCATGAAAGGAAGCAGATGAGGGAGTCTGAAGAATTCTAAGGCACAAGACACAGCATCACCAGCTTCTCTTCAACCATCATCAATCACCCATCAATCAACTACATGCTCAGCAAAGCACTTGATAAAAGTTACAAATTCCCACTACAGGTACAACATGAGGATTGTGGGAAGAAAAAAAACACATTTGTCATGTGTTTGTAAGGCTACATTGATCTAAGAAAAACAAGTCATTAAGGATCTCAAGCATCTAACAAGCAAGTCCACAATATTAATTAAAGGACTGCGTGCCATTCTGGCTTGGTTTTATGAAGCCTGCATTAACCATCAAATCAAAACCATGAGCTCACTATGCTAACTCTGTGGCCTTTAGTCAGTTAAGTTAAAATGCAATATAAAATTGATACTCAACAATGTAATAATAATTATAATGCACTTATAACCATATACTCTATTGAGGATATTGAAGAGCAAACCTGCACCACTCGATATAACCCACAGTGTCAAACCAATTTCTAAGATTCTATTTATATTGTATAAAAAGGCCATAACTGGTAAATACCAAAAATCTAGTCATACCTATACTATATTTCTCTGAGGGTTGTCCGTAAGAAAACATCTTTATTACAGTCAATAAGGAAAAATTAAACTGTTGGAGCAATTGAAAAGGACTAATCTGCTTAGCACAAGAGCTGAAAATGCAAGTTGTTAGATATACAAACAGATTCCTCCATCGTCAAGACAAAGTTCAAGAGTTCATTGGTGAAAGGTACCTGAAGAGGAGTTGATAAAAATTACAGTGAGAAGAACTGAAACCACAGTGAAATTTCTGAAGAGAAATCTCATTCCAGGATGTTTGAGGAAATCCACCACTTCTGTGAGAAATACTGACATTTTAACACCACATTTAAAGCAATGTGTACTGTGACTACCCATTGGTTAAAAAAAAAGAAAAGAAAAAAAAGACCAGCTGAAATACCAGTCTTTCATGAAATTATTAACAAGCCCTCACTGTGCATTAATTCAACTACTTAAAGAGTTAAGAGACATAAGCCAATATTGTCTCAAACATCAGATTTACAGGTAGTTATTACCATATTCATGAAAACAAGTGATGCAATTCATTGGGATCTATAAGTCTGTTGATATCGTTTTGTTTTCTGATCATTTGGTTGAACTCAAAGTCAAGATTTTGCCCATTTTCCCTATAGATTACATTTCAATATTTAAACAAAGTGTTCACTGACGGTGCTTCTTTGTCAAAAACAAAGATTAACCTTACTCTTAGAAACTTCTCTCTGTGGTTACAATTAGTGGAATAGTTTATCAACTGTCCAGGCAGTTGTCGTGCTATGTAAATCAGTCTGGTATCACAGCGGAGCAGAACAGTTCCACTGCAGTGTCTTGGTGTTGGTGAGGTCGCGATTGGCAAGCTGGTGAAGTTGTGCCTCCTGTCTTCAGCAAATGAGCTTACTGATGTCTTGGATACACTTTTACATCACAATGCACTTCTTCTCCTCTGGGGGTGCATTCCCATCAGCTTTCTCCATCTCCAAAATGATCCGCTTGAAAACCTCCACAGCAGTCTGCATTGCAAGAATATTGTCATCAGAGTGTGAATCTGAGTCAGAAATAGTGGACTGCACCAGTCAGTTGGTATTCAAAGAGGTATCTATCATTACCTCATTCTCCTTGGCTGAGGACTCCATGAATGCAGCGCCCCAGGAATCAGCAAGTTTCTTTCCCTCCTCTGGCTTGATAACCCTGGGAAAATGAAATGGAAACTTCACTGAATAAAAAAAAACTCCTTATGTATTGCGCGCACACACACTGAGACAAGTACGGGGCACGCTTTGTTAAGGATAAGGCTGCTAATATGCCATATACCTGCTGTTAATAAAGTGAAAAAAACAAAAAAACAAAACCAACAATGTGCCGGTCCTTTCCGGCAGCCTGTCTGTGGTTCACAAGCCCAAATGTTCCTACTGAGCATCCAAAAGGTCACAAATTTTTTCATTTATTTAAGAAAAGGCTAAATAAAACAAATGGACACTGTAATTTGAGCTGTATATCTGTTGCTCTAGTATGTACAGCAGGACATCAGTGTAAATAAGATCAAAATAAATACAGTGCAGTGCTCATGTCCATCATAAAGGAACATGTCGTCTAGTGCTACAGTGAGACTCATTGCTGCATTTTTAATAGTTTTTGGACAATGACAGACTACATGACAGAGTAGGCAGAATAGGCTATATCAGGCCTTGGTTACACGGGTAGTACTTGTTAATAGGAACAATTTATGATGGTTTTGCTCTTTTTGTGGAATTTGTTGACACAAAAACCCCAAAACACCCAAAAAGAAAACAGAATATCGCCGATCTTATCCTTCAACTGCCGAAAACAACAAATGCTTGACATTAAAATAAACATGAATTATATTGAGTGTTAATGAATGTTTTGCATTATCAGCGTTACTTTTAACTGAAAGCATAATATGCCACATATTATGTGGTTTATATTTTTAAGACTTTGAACAGTCTTCATTACCTTTCCATGTGGAGATCTTTTTTGTTCCCTACAAGAACAGTGGGAACCCTAAAAAGAAAATATAATGGTTAAAAAACAACAGTTTGGGAGTATTAACTTTAAGTATTAATTTTAAAGATGCAACTGAACTTACTGAATCTTTCCGACCATGTCTAGCAGCTTGTCATGTAGAACCTGCACAACTTCAAAACTGAACAGAGACAGACATCCAAGGATCTGTGAGTAGTCAGTATGTAACTCTAAACTGTACCTTACTTACTACTAAGTTGCTATTATAAAACACTGCCAGTCCAGAGATACTTTAGTGTATTTGGTCAAAGCAATGGCCAAACAGGTAGCCAATGGAGTTGAATACAACACCAAAAACTAGTCTTGATAATTACCATAGAGCTGATTCATCCCTGCTCTGATACACAAAATGAACATTATAAACCTACATACACATATGGCAATTATATGGTATTAGATGACACTGTTGGCATACATGAGAGAAACTCTTGTACATCCTTGTGGTTTAGGAATAATGAACACTTAAGTAAATGTAAAAACACAATGCTAGAATAAATTGTAAGACATAGTGTTGTCCACCTAATATAGTCTTTTAAGACGTTTAAAAGTGTGCCTCATTATTAATACAGATATGAAAACACAACCATCCACTCACCTTTTCATGGAAGTCACCGAATAAACAAGGACATACCCATGGATGTCCATTGAGTGGGAGTGGTGAAAAATTGAGTACTCATCCTAAAGACAGAAGAGAGATATTATAATAACACCACAAACACCCCACATTATGCATTTAAAGTCAGACATATCATGCCATAGCCTCTAGAAAAACTGCCACTTTCAGTTAAATAGACAACTTTTCAGTCTGATATGAGTACATGTCAAAATAGCAGCAACACCAAATATTAAAAATTAGAATTTAGCCAATCAGAAGAGATGTAAAACAAAGAGTTTAGTGCTTATGATTAACAACTTACTTGTCCAGCTGTATCAACCAGCTGAAGATTGAAGTCTTGACTATTCACGCTGACCAATTTGTTAAAGGCTGGGGAGAGAGATGAATCTTATAAAACATTTCTTTACATTAAACCAAAACCTACTGTGACTTTCTTTAGTCAAATATCTTATAGACAATATAAAAAGGTCACATACTGTTTTCGATGGTGGGGTCATAGGAGTCAACAAACTGTCCTTCCACAAACTGTATAGTGAGAGATGACTTTCCTGTGCAGAGCAAAGAAGCACAAGATGGTTGTTTTTATACCATTAAAACTCTTTCTTCATAACAAACCTCTACAATACATAACTGCAATACCCATACACACCACACTATGTGATGCATTAAATTATTGGACCTGATTAGGAATTTTAGCTATATAGCAATGAAACTGAAACTAACTTATTTTCACTATTGATTAATCTGTCAATCATTTCCTCAACAAGGATTATTTGTATGGTCCAAAAAATGTCAGACAATGGTGAAAAATGTTGATCACTGTCTCCCAAAGCCCAAAGTGATGTCCTCAAATTGACTGCTCAAAACTGATTATTCAACTAATTGTTGCAGCTCGATACTAAATCACACATTTTGATAGCTGTGAAATCTGTTATTTGTCAGTTTCTATGATGCTAGGCTAGAGGATCGACTAGGTCAATGTTTTTCAAATTGGGATCCGAAGACCAACAGGGTTCCTTAAGTGGGTTGTAGGGGGGGTCCCCACCAAAAGGACAAAGACAATATTTTTGACTTTTATCACATTTTTTGAAAATTGAAACAACAAGAAAACAAATGTGAAAACAAATTTGCTGTTTTGATTGATCGGACGTTATAGTGATCTTAGTTTGCTCACTGATTTATGATGAAGGCTTTTTTAATCTTCATACCTAAGAATAATTTTAAAACTGCTTTGGAATTACACAAGACAATATCCCCTCAAATTGGAGGTCTGTAATCTAATGTGCAACAATTGTGGGGACCCTTGACATGAGAAAGTTTGAGAACCCCAAAGCCAGATACAGACCAAAGGATCAACACATGCTGACGGGTGAAGTCATGGTGCTCTTCATATAGACCTATTCAGTACGTTTTTGATTCTCTGTGGCACATCTGTGGAGTCTTTTTCTTTTTCCTAAAAATCCGTGACCTTCTGATGTTTTACCATCATACTATCAGAATAAATAATACGATAAAATATTATTTTAAAAACGTTTGTACTGGCAATACGGATTAAAGTTTTAATGTTTTCAGGTACAGCAACACGTCGTAATGGGTCGCACAGTCTAATGGATCATATCATTTGGTGACACCCCGGCCACACAAGAACATATGGGAATATAAACTACTGATATTAACTTAGTAGATTGTTAAATAATGTTACAGACTGTTTTTTATTTAATTATAGGCTGTACATACTTGTTATGTTTGAAATGTTTGACTAAAAGTTCTGACTCACAGCACTTGGCACTACAACCAGGATGTCACCGGCTGAGCTAACTTTGTTTTCACAGAGCACGTTTACAACTAGTAACAGATGGCCACATCTAAACAGCAAGATAATGATGATTTTAATGCCATTTAGTAGTAAACTGCTCAGTAAACATACGTAACACAAAGAAACATGAACAAAGCTAAACTGTCGTTACTGTTGCCAGTCGGATATATTGAAGAGGAAAACAAAGCCAGGACGTTAGCCTGTTAGCCAGCTAGCTAACTAACATTAGCTGTCCACGAGCTGGTGTGCTTTACTCACCTACAGACCTGTAACCTATAACAGCAATCTTTCGATGCTTTGGTTGAGGCATTGTGGTGAAAACGGTGTTGAATAGGTTGTGATAATGTAGTACGCCACCTAGTTTTACTACCTAAACAAACTTTTATCGCCACATTCGTCTCACGTCACGTGACAACAACAAACTTTTCGGAGCTGCCGCTCGAGCTCTGTGCTGGGCCTCGAGCTGAACTTCACAGTTTAAGTACAGAAGGTACAATCTGTACTTATTTTAAAAAATAGTCTATTTCTCTATCTGATATGGTAATCGTTGTCGATCGAGAGTTTAAAATGTTGAAATTGCTGTTTCAACGGAAATTGGAAACGACAAAACGCTTGTTCAACGCGATTGCGATTTGCAAGTCAAACTAACGGAAATTGTCATTGTGTAAGCCCACCGTCGTAAAACCAGAGCATACGTCACAACTGACATGGACGTTCATTCTGGTCAATCTGTACAGTAGAGGTCACTCTTTGTGCGTCCCCGCGTGTTTCTGACAGCAAACATCCGTTTTAGACTGTTCCAGACTCACCTTCAGGACACAAACACCAGTGAAACTTTACACTCTCTCATATCAACAAGTGTGGATGTCCATTGTTTCAGTGCAGAGCAGAGGCTTTCAAAGTGGGAGGAGGGGGCTCAGTGAATTATAGCGAAAATTATAATATTAGTTATTACATTAGTCATCAAAAGGAGGTCACATATAATAGTAGACCATACATGTGTGTGATTTGCTTAAACCGATAGTTCAGAGATATAGTTTCAGGGAATTTTACTGTTTTTCTTTCTTTCCAATGAGTCAGAAACTAATAAATGTCTCAAGACAGACTTTTTATAATGCATTTGGTGTAGTCTGAAGTTATGCACAACAGCAATATTAGGCTATCTTCAAAGTCACAGGCAGAGCCTGTGCATGTTGCCATGTGCACAGTTTTCCTATACAATGAAATTCTTCCATTGCCTTCTACTCTGAATGCTGTTGAGCAATGAGACAAATATAAAAGTGAAGAAAATGTACCAATATAAAATATAGAAATACAAGAGGCAAATAAAGATATCAGGAGAAAATAAGAGAAAGAACATAAAAAGTAACATAGGAGCACTATGTACAATTACAATATAAAGTATCAAAAATACACATTATATACAAATATACAATATACGTACAATAACTGGTATCAGAGGCTGTACAAGGTAGGACCATTGTGGGAAAGGTTGCAGTATAAATGTAAAAGTCTATCAGAAATATTGTGCAAAATGCATATATGTGCAGCATGAATGTAAACGTCCATGAATGTGCAGTCTTGGCTCAGTTGTTGAGTTTCTATGGTGAAATGGTGAGATATTTACATGTCTTATGTCAGATCTGCAAAGATAGGAATTTTCTCCACTTAATTAGTTTTCACAAATAGAAAAGAAACAATATGAACAAAACTACAGGAAATAAACAATACACCTTTGTAATCCTAGATTAGAAGTAGCTTGTTTTAATGAAGACAATTTTGAATTTTAACATCTTTCTTTCTTTCAGTTTGAATCTCCTAAATTTTCTTTGCTTAAACAGCACAAGTTAAACTTTTTATAGTAATAAGTGTCTCTGTGCATAAAAACATACATAACCAATGAATGGGCTAATTAGCTGACTTATAAACAATGTAAACACCTATAAACTTAGAATGGTAGCAGGCTAATGACATCAAATCACAATGATATCCTTTTTTATATTTATAAACGATCAAAGGGCCAGGTTTGACCCATGGGCCACTGATTTAACATGCCTGGTCTATGGGATCATTGAAGCCTTTTTTCAAGCTTTGTCTGAGGAGAGGCCCACAGTCTCAGACTTTGAAAACCCCTGGACTAGAACAGTACTGACGCAGGTTGTCAGTCCGAATGTAGAATGTTAAATGTAAAGAACCTGGACAGATGTTAGGTCACTAGCCTACATCATCTGAACAGATTTTTATCCAGAAGAGAAGGTGCTGTCGGGATTAGTGTTTACGAGTATAAATAGCTTAATGTCTGCTGTATGTCGTGCTTATCTGACCTGCCATCATTCCAAATGACAGATAAACACAGATAGGCCTAAATTTTATATCTACATATTTGGGGAGAACCCTGAATTTATCCGTGGCACTCTGCCAGGTGGTCTGTAAGAAGTTTTCAGATGCATTAATTTCATTTAATTATAATAAAAAATTAATAATTAATTTCTTTATGTACAAAAAAACTTCATTACAACCATATTCAAGGCTGATTATTGTTCCAATTTTTTTATGAGACCTGTTGTGTGTTTTTTTTATGTTATTTAAAATAATAAGAATCCACATTTTATTTTATGTATGCACTAAGCATGAAATGCACTCTCTTGACGTGTTTATATGTTCAGAATCAGATATACTTGATTATTTGATCCCCGAGGGAAAATTATTCACATTAACGATGCTCCTTTTCAAGTATGTTGCTGGTATTCTGTATAGTGCACATATTTTTAATACCTAATGTCTTTCTAATGCTGTTATGGTTTTCTACAGAGGTACTCAAATGCAGGACTAAGACTGGGAAGTGATGCTAAGAAAAGAGTTTATTTGTAAAAGCATGAGGGGGGAATCCTGTCGGCAAAGCCAGAGGTGATCGACCTGGTGGCTGAGAAAGGCTGGAGGGGAAAGGCTGGTGGGGAGTGCAGGCAGGCAGGCAGGTTGACAGGCTGTGATCCTGAGGCACAGGGAAAAACAGGATTAGTCTCCAGGATTAGTTTTCCAAGGAAAAAATACAAGGTAAACATCAATCCAATATTCAAGGGCCTGAAGCATCCCACTACCATGATCTCATGATCTGGGATTTTCTGCTGCAGGGTTGATTGATTGATGGGTCTCAGGTGTGCAGCAGGAAACAGGTGATTTAAATGAATAAATGAAGAGAGAGAGAGAGAGAGAGAGGAGCCACAGCCACCACACAAACACAGAGAGACAGACAGGGAGGAATAAACACAAGGGAGAAAAGAGAAAACACAACACAAGGAAAAGCACAGAAAATAACTGATGGCACAGCCATGGCCATGACATATGTATTTCTTTTGTGCTGTTCTTTCACATTACTAAACAGAAGTGTAAAAATGCTGCTGCAACCAGCAGAGATTTGTGATCAATTGTGGGCCCTAGCAGCTGCTTAAGTCAGCTGTCAATGGCCACATCTAACAGAACAATGAAAAAATAGAATTAAAAAAAAGAAATAATTAAAAAAAAAAATAGAACTACTGCCTCGCAGTCTCCACCAACCAGTCAAGATACAGTTTACATCCATGTCTGTCCAGACAGAGACTGTTTTTACAGAGAAGTACAGAGGATGCCTTCACAAGTACGGGACAGACAGGAGATCACAGTGATCTTGACCTTTAACCAAAAAAATCTAATCAGTTCCTCCTTGAGCCCAAGTGGTCATTTGTGCCAAGTTTGAAGAAAGTGTTCTTGGGATATTGTGTTCACAAGAACAGAATGACCTGAAAATTCTGAATTCTGAATCACAGAGGTCCTTCAGAATACAGTCATGGAAGGGACACAAAATTAAACAGCAAACAAGATCCAGGTCCATTGATCACACATGTACACACACACACACACACACACACATATACCTGTCTCTT
>JAJHUR010098601.1:0-35298 GCA_027495735.1 Lutjanus campechanus | reverse complement strand
AAATCAAAATTTATTGTCACTTAACATTGAACTATACAGATATGCATTTAAAAATAAAATAGATTAAATAAATGAAATAGTTTTGGAAAAATTGTGCATCTTAAAATAAAGTGCTTAATTTTAGAAAAAATAAAAGTAGGTATTTTTACACTGTGGCATTCATGCTTTTTCTTAAGTAAAGGATCTGAATATTTTTTTCATCACAGCAGGTTAGTGATCAGTGTTTCAGTGACTCTCTGTGGTTCAGTGAATACACCGTTTTATTTATGGCGGCCTGCCACATCAAAACATCTGTACCACGACATGATTGTCGTCGATTGTCGTGTCTAGAAGGGAACCCTTTATTTGCAAAACTCTCGCGGGACTCGTTTCCTTTGTTTTCTGATAAAATAATCAAACTTGCGCGATCTTCCGCGTGTCTAGGGTTCCCTTCTAGATACGACCCTCTGTGACTCTCTGTCAAACTAGTGTCAGCAGACTGTCTGTGAGAGGAGAGGAGAGACGCTGCAGCCGTGTGATAATAAATTACATCAAAACTTGAACGTCGGAACTTGTCAACCGCGAGCGCTCTGGTCAGCACAAACCAATCAGGTAGTAGCAGTATTCTCCCCCGCATTCGCGCTAATATTTAAATGCTGTAGCGCTAGTAGGGGAATGTCTTGTTGAATTCAAGGCTCCCTTCACGCGCGCGCACACGTTCGCAGCTCACTATGGTCCCGCGCCGCTCTCGTGTATAAAACCAAAGTCCTAATAAAACTATTTCTGGTATAACTCCATGTCCCATCCATTTTTATAGCAGTTTGTGCTATAAATCCATGAGGTTATCGGCTCTGTGTGTGATTATAAACAGAAGCAGAATCACCTGGTGACAGGTGTGCTGTTGTGTTGTGTCACGCCACTTTTAATTCTGAAATGACGAGCTAAAACTTTTTTCCCGCTGCTGCCTGCCATACAATAGTTTTCTGGAGCACGGTACACAAAAACAGGCTCCTGGCTCCTTGAGCTTTTGACACCAGCTACCGTGAGGCTTCCCATCTGCTCCGGCCTCCTCTATCCAACCCCAGCGCCACTTATTTTTTACTCCCGCTTCCTCGCCGGTTTTAACATACCTGGCATCCATGCTAGCAGTACCTACTCTGCCTCTGATTGGCTAGAACGCCTTGGTTACCTTGAGTACCATTGGTAGTTGGAACTATCACTTTAAACGACTGGTTACAGAGAGAGAAAAAAAAAAAAAAACTTCACCAAAATATTCCTACGCCGGATTTCCGGCACCGTGCCGGAGGTCTTCAAGCCCTGAGCAGGTCAACTCCTACCACACAGACCCCACAGTAATATCATGCCTGTGATACTTGGTGGACACTGTCCATATTATTTGATCTGCCAGGGATTCTTTAATGATTGGAGGCTTCAAAATTCAAAGCAAATTGCGCTCTATCACTCTATCAAAAATAATAAGCTGTTGGAGTCCCTCCAGACACCAGAATGCAGCTCTCCTGTCTCATTTATATGCTCCAATCACCTATCCCCCTTAAAAGCCCCCCCTTACTCCTCTCTGACAGTAAACTGAATATCTTTGGGTAGTGAGGAAAATAAAACACTTTAAAACAAACAACTATTGAGAAATCGAGAAAATAAAATTGACTGATTAATGGACTATGAAAATAATTGTTAGTGGCAGCCTGTTATATAGCAACACATATGTACTTCCAAACCTCATCAAATTGCTTCATGTTGTTATTTCAGCCAATGTCTTTTCTATGGACAAATAGTATCAAATCTTTCCAAATTTGCAGAGTAGGAGCTTCTGCTTTTTTCCCCCAGTGTTACAAAATGAGCTTCTTATAAGCAAGAGAAGTGAACATAATCTGCCATCATAATGGATGCCTTACACACAGTTGAGCTGAGAAATATATATATTAGGGATGCACCGATTGACCGGCCAGAGACCGGTCAGCGCCACATATCCAATTCTGTGCCAGTCATATTCGCACACATACTCTGCACGATGGTCGCGTCATGTGCGCAACACCCCACCCCAATGTCACACCCACCACAGTGCTGATCATAGCAGCACACACTCAGACACATGCTCGCATGAAGTCAGTGTCAGCGACAGACTCCAAGAACAGGATAAAGAGAAGACAGTCTACAACGAGACAGAACAGCTGACGGTGTCGCCAAACAGCAGTAAACTTTGTAGCTCTTCATGCTAATGTTAGCCAGCAGCAGACTGCTGTTCACAGACTGACAGTTAAAATCTCACCTCCTGTTCTGAAGAATAAACAACCTGTGTTGATGCGTCTCCTCAAACATTTTCTCGTCCAGACTTAACTTCTGTGTCTGTTTTTATTACTGCAAAGTTTTACTGCAGCAAACTGTTGCACCACGTCTGTCTCCAGTTTGTTTACATCGGCTTCTACACAAGATCGTGTCCTGCGAAATCTCGTGAGATCACGTTTCCTTTAGTACATAATATTAATTTAATCTTATAATAAGGCCTGGCTGAAATCTGGAGCACTTTTGGAGAAAATATGTTATTTAATAATAAGTTTTATTATGAACATTATATTTCTTAGACTGAAAATCACTATCAGCCAAAATCGGAATTGGCAGGTCAGACCCTTAAGTTGGCTAAGAAAACTGGATCAGTGCATCTCTAACATATATATATTTTTATTTTGTATGTAATAGATGTGCTTTCTTGGGTTCTTTGCTCCCATTCACACAAGACCAGAAGGAATGCAATGGGAGTCATGAGAGCCACACATTGATCAGAGGAATCTGGATGTAATTTACAAATTTTATTTCTTGTAATATATTCTTGTTATTCATTTTTAATGTATCAGCTGTAAATTTTCATTTGTGGTGGTGCTGTTAGTGAGGAATAAACATCTCTTCCATTTTGTGTTGGCCTCTTAAAATGGATCTTTGTTCCTCCTCGTATAACTTTTGCAGTGAGTACTGTTTAGTTTGTTCCATCAACAGCATATGTCATATGTATTATATTCTGCTAATTAATTTACCCTTTTTCCCTCTTTAAATAGCAGGTCCTCAAAAGGGGCCCAGGGGTCAAATCATAGTGTAAGGCAAAGTCTTCAGTAATACAGTTTTTAGCTGTACATATCTAAAAAGAATCCTGGTTCGTCAGTGAAGTTCTGTAAACAGTTGTACCTTGTTATGCATAATTATATCTGATAAATAATTAATTCCCCTTTAACTCCCAAGAGACCCAGTTAAGCTCCATATTTTGGATTTATTGATTGATTATTCCAAAGTTATGGTAGTTATGGTTCATTGAGACCAACATGTGTGACATTTGCGTGGGGAGCTTCTATGATTGGTGGAACTTGTGGGAAGCTACAATGATTGGTCAAATTAATAGAAAACGCTGTGCAGGGGGGTGGAGATTGGTTGAATTTGCATGAATCATCAACTTTGCAGCTTCCTGGAGAGACTGATTGAACATCAACAGTTAAAAAGTAACTAATACTCTGAGTAGGTTTTTGAGAAGGATACTTTCTACTTTTACTTAAGTATTTTTCTAATACCAGTACTTTTACTTGTAATTGAGCAATATTATAGTGATGTAACAGTACTTGTACTTGCATGCAGATTTTCAGTCCTATTTCCACCACTGATGAAGTGAAGTGTGATGTGTAGTAATATAGTTCTAGCACCTGAATAGGATAAAAATATTTGCATCATGGTTTATTTATATCTACAAAATAATAAAAAATAAAAATGAAATACATGTGATCTGAGCTGTCACTGTCTTCCTGGGTGCCTTGAGAGGACAGATTGAGGTGGGCACCCTAGCACCAGACAGCCCTCCACTAGCCAACCAGCCCACAGCTGAACCCTACAAGGAGGAAGAGACCCTCCCCACCCTGCCACCAGTTCTTGACCTCCTGGACTTCAAGGGACCAGGTATCTTTGGCCCCGAGACTGGCCTGGGTACGTCAAAGCATCACGTCAACAATCTTCAATGTTTGTGTACAGTTGTGTGTCTGCATTGTGTGCGAGATTTGTGAACTGTGCCTTCTGTGTGCAGGTATGCCTACCTGCCTGCTGTGTGTGTGTATTGGTGGGAGCGTGTACTGTGATGACACAGGTCTGGATCAGATCCCACCACTGCCAAAAGACACCACCCATTTTTATGGCCGCTTCAACAAGATCCGACATGTCAAGAACACAGACTTCATCAACCTCAGTGAGAAATCACATTTTACACACCTACTGTAGACTCTCATATAAAATGCACATGGCGGCTGATCTGACATCTGTGTTGTTGTGTGTTACAGATAAGCTCCAGTCCATTGATCTGACAGGTAACCAGATCTCCGGGATGGATGAGGATGTGTTTCGCTCTCTGCCGCAGCTGCAGGAGTTACATTTGACTGATAACAACCTGCAGGTCCTGCCTGAGCTGCCAATCACCATGAAGCACATTGATCTACGCAACAACAGGCTGATCAGTCATGGAGGACATTATGAGGTATAATAAAATCCTGCATATATGCCACAAAAAACAGTTCTGTAATGTATTTTGTGGCTTTGTGGAGGAGACAACTTTGATGTACTGGAAACCAGAATTTTCAAGCACATTTCACAACCATCAGTAGCAGAGGAAGATTATTCAGTTGTCATGGAGATGGTTCAGTTGAGATCATGTGGTCTATGGAATTTCAGCCACAGCAGCTGGGCCCCAATGTAAGATTATCAAAGCGGGCCCTGCTCATCACAGTCACACGTAATATAAATTAATATCAGTAGTGAATGAAACAAGTGAAAGCATGCAACTTTAAAACTAGAAACTGAAATTCACTGCAGTTGACACCCAAATTAAACAATTACAAGGAAAACAGACCACCATCACATAGAAGAGGAGTCATAATAGCAAGGCAAAGAGTGATAAACTTTTTTTTACAGGGCACCCACTTTTTAAAAATAACAAACGATCACAACCAAATATCAATAAATCTCTAAATGAGTTATTGAAAACATTTACAAGCTTAATACTTGAGATGAGAAAAATATCAAATGAAATTTATATTTTGTAGAAATAAATGCATTTAGGCTGAGTTAACAAGCCATCTCATTGTTTTTATTTACTCTCAAAAGGAAACAATATAGGACATTTTTCATAGTCTGGTCACCTCCCGTTTAGATTTACTGTAACTCTCTTCTTTTTGGCCTTCCACATAAAACCCTCCATAAATTGCAACTGGTCCAAAACGCAGCCGCCCGTATCATCACACGCACCCCTTCAATCCATCACATCACACCTATTCTACAACAGCTCCATTGGCTCCCTATCACACATCGCATCAACTACAAAATACTCCTCCTTACCTTCAAAGCTATTCACAACCTTGCCCCTCCATATCTTTCTGACCTCATTCACATTGCTACTAGGGGTGTAACGATACACAAAAATCTCGGTTCGATACGTACCTCGGTTTTGAGGTCACGGTTCGGTTCATTTTCGATACAGTATGGGAACAAAATGCAAAACCTAAATTTTCTTGTTGTTCATTTGGGTGTTTATTATTTGTAAACAACAAATTACTGTAACAACTTACTGTTTTATACAAACAGGAAAATGAAATAAATGCAAAGTGCTGCCTGGTAATAAGTTAAATAAAATTCTCAAATACACAACAAATGTATGAAATATTATTAAAAAAATAAATTCCTTGTAAACAGCTTTTAACAAAACTTTTCAACAAGTAAAGTGCAGCAATAACAGTTCCAGCATGAAGCCCTGTTCAGTTTTACTCAACCTTCATATATTTTGCCAGAAAAATTAATTTGTCCACATTGTCAGCAGTAAGTGCAGATCTGCTGGCAGCCACAATGTCCCCAGCGGTTGAAAATACCCTCTCGCTAGGGACAGAGGTAGCGGGTATGGCAAGATAGCGCCTTGCTAACTTTGCAGTTAGGGGATAAATGGCCTCATTGGCCTTCCACCATAGAAGTGGGTCAGAGTCTACTGAAATACAACTCACTGCCTTGTATGCAGCAACCTCCTCCTTCACCAGCTGCAGAGTATCCTTGCTGTTTCCCACCTGTGTCTTGAAGAGCTCACCAAACAGTTCAGCCATCGCTGACTTCTTGACAGGAGGAGATTATTCAGATGCCTCTGGGTGTCCTGTCTCTGGGGATGAAGCAGCTGCTGTTGTCCCTTTGGCCTCCTCATTCTGTAAAATAAAATACAAAAAAAGTATTAATATTTTTAATAAGAATATTAGTAACACAAGCAATTTGTTGTTTCAAAATTATCAGTGAAAAAGACATTATATGCACATAAAATTATTATATTATTATTATTAAATTATTACAATACCTCTCTTTCCATGGCCACAATCTCTGTGACAAGGCTGTTGTAGATCCTGTCACGGCAGGCGTCATCCCATAGACTGTATAAAACATGGACGTAGCACCCGTGACGTCACCCATTGGTTTTGGGGAGTTGGTTTTGTGACCAAATCATGGGCATTTGAACTGCGCCATCTTGGATTTTAGTGGGAGTGTACTTTCCATATTTGGCGGAGAGGCGGTTACTTTACGGGTCAGTCTGGGTCAGCCGGCCGAGAACACGCCCACTTAGCTCAGAGCTACGGAGCTAGCCTAAGGCTAATCAGCTAATCAGCTAGGCTAATAAGCTAAGCGGCAGCTCCCGAGTCCGACCCGACTAGCTCGACCCCGTGCGACCGCGACACACAGCAAGCGCTCGTACCCTATTATTTAACTGTGAAACAATCATTACATTATATTATATTATTCATATTAATAAAATATATTGAAACGTTAAAAAGCATTATTATTATTGTCATTATTATTAATGATAACAATAAAAATGATGATGATAATAATAATACTATATTAAAATGTTTAATATTTAATATTTACCGGCTTTCACCGCTGCCTCCATCCACTTACAGTTACAGCAGCAGCCGCTCACTGACGGAGCTGCTCTGTCCGCAATGTCGGACTTTTTAAGCAGAAAAATAAACGCGATAAATGGACTCGCACGAAACACACCGCAACAGCGTTCCTAACATTAGCTGCTCCGGTCCTCTATCTGTATCAGCAGCGACCATAAATCAGCAATTAAGTTAAGTCATAAGCCAGCGGCAAAATATGATAATACATGCTGATTAGTGCAAACATCCAGGTAAAATAGTGAGAAATTTACTTACCGAAAAACTGCAACACAGACTCCGACGGTCGGTTACTACAGTCTACACTACAACAAGCCATACTGTCACAAAATCTATCCGAACATTGGCAAACAAACACGGACACTGCAGCCCCTGTCAACCGCTGGAGGTAGCCGGAGGCCGCTGGATGTAGCCGTCTAGCTCAGCCGATGCTTTAGCAAAGAGCTAACTGCCAGTGTCGGTCCATGGAGCTGTCACTCAACATAACCACGCCCTAATTTATGCAAGAATTTTAAGCCTAAATTAGATTAAAACGGTCGTGGTACAAAAAAATTCACCCCCCTCAGAGTGTTCACGGAGGTGGAAACTATCAGAGAGACCAAAAACAAAAAAATGTACCAGGCTGTAAATATGTTTTCTAAGGCTGTAAAGTTGGCTATTTTAACATGGGGGTCTATGGAGAATTGCTCCCTTCTGGAGGAACTGCAGCTTTTTGAACGCGGAAGTGATCCTCACTGCTGAAACCCACAACTCCCCCCTTGCATCATCCACATGAGGAAGAGGTTTAAACCTCGGGTCAAGTGCTGTGCATTTGTGGAGGAAGTCCTGACAAGAGGAGTACCTGTCCTCCAGGTTTTCTCTGATGGCAGCCTTGACTTGGGTCACTGTTGCACTGTCACCATCTTTTGGTTCCATAGAGTGGAGAACTGTGGCTTTGAGGGGCAGGATCATGGATGCTGAAGGTGTAGCTTCAGTGCTTATGAGTGTTGTGAGAGTTTTTAGTGGCTTCAGGACCTCAATTACCTCCTCTGCCATCCTCACCTCCTGGTCAGACAATGTGCTGATATCTTTCTTCTTGAGAGCCTGTTCTGTCAGTGCTGAAAACACTGCTGCTTGCTGCTCAAGGTACCTCTCAAGCATATCATAGCTTGAGTTCCAGTGGGTGGTGACGTCCTGAATAAGGGTGTGTTTTGCTATATTAAGTATCTCCTGTTTTCTCTCCAATATGTGTGCAGCTGTTGGGCTATGGTGAAAGAAAGACACAATCCGTCTCACTTTACCAAGGAGTCTGGATATTTGGTTGAGACCTGTTGCTTTCTGAGAAGATAGATTAATAGTGTGCGCAAAACATCCAATCTGGGGGCCCATTCCAGCTTCACTCACTGCATTTACAATATTCCTGGCATTGTCTGTTGTGACTGTAATTGTTGTTCCTGGCCTCTCCAATTTCCACTCCAACACTGTCTCTTTAAGCCCCTCTGCCAGGTTTGCGCTGGTGTGTTGTTCATACATGGGCCGAGTTTGCAGAACATGGCTCACTATGTTCCACTCAGGGGTGATGTGATGGGCAGTCACAGTTATGTAGCTCTCGTTAGCTCTGGATGTCCATCCATCAGTTGTGAGTGCTACTGCACATGCTTTTGATAAGTCTTGGACAACAGAAGATTTTGCTTGTTCATAAAGTTTTGGAATTATTTTCTGGCTGAAGTGCGGACGAGTGGGAACTTCATACCGGGGCTCAATCACCTTGAGCATGTGTTTAAAACCAGGATTTTCAACAACTGAATATGGTCTTAGATCCGCTGCTATAAAACCTCCAATGGCTCTTGTTATAGCTTTGGCCCGATCTGAATTGCCAGGGAGAGGCTGCTTGAATGCCGAGGTCAGCTGCGTTTGCACTATGTTGGTTTTTCTTCTTGTAGCGGTGATATTTACACTCGGGTGGTGCCGTTTTAGGTGAGTTAGCATGTTTGTCGTGTTGCCGGAGACATACCCAATCTCAGCTGAACAGTGTCGGCACACCGCCCTCGTTTTATCCACCTGTCTTTCTCCGTTGCAATATTTAACCAGGAAGCCGAAGTGTTCCCAAGCAGGAGACTTTAGCGACAGGGGAGGGTCTTCAAGCTCTGGTTTACTGCTAGCAGTAGCCATCATGCGCACGGGCTGCAGGTGTAACTGCATGTGTAGCTGCACATGTTAGTGGCGGAACGTAAACACACGCAACTTCCAGCCCGTGAGCCAAAAAAAAACAACTTCCGGCCCGTGAACTCACCCGTGCACAGCCCTGTACCGAACCGAACGTCGCGTACCGAAACGGTTCAATACAAATACATGTATTGTTACACCCCTAATTGCTACACCTGCCCGCACCCTCAGATCCTCTTCCTCCATTCATCTCACTGTCCCCCCTGTCCGTCTTGTTACCATGGGGCAGAGCATTCAGCCACTCTGCTCCCCAGCTCTGGAACTCACTCCCACCTGACCTCCGTAACACAGACTCACTACCACATTTCAAATCCAAACTCAAAACTCATCTGTTTAAACTAGCTTTCTCCCTCTGATCACAACTACATTGTCTATTTTAAATTGTATTTTGTATTTTATTTTTTATTGTGTCTTTTAATATTGTGTCTGCTGATGTAAGGTGACCTTGTGTGTCGAGAAAGGCTCCTATAAATAAAATGTATTATTATTATTATTATTATTTATTTTAACCTGCTTCATAAATGAGACAAACAAGCACATTTAGGTGGAATTAATAGGCTATAGATTTTTCCTCTCATCAAAAAAATAATACACATTTTAAATGTTTTACATAAGGTGTACTACAGACAACTTAAATTTGCAGAATTTCTTCCATAGTGTTTTACTTAATTGGTGACCCACCCACCTGTGGGTCACAACCCAGTCTCTGGGAATGACTGGACTTGCCTACTTGACAAAAGCTGGTGTTGAAGCACCATAACAGATGAAAACTAACTGGTTACAGCGCAGCTTCACGCAAATGAAAATACAGTAGAAGAGTAGAAAGAGGTGACGGCACACCTGCACTTAATAGAAAACTAACAGCTGATAGCATACCTTAGCAAAGATGAAAATACAAGAGGTGACAGATGAATATACAGTATACTGGGTGATATACACTATACTGCCGTTGTGTTTTCTCTTTTGCCATTGTGTTTAGTAATTTGTTGTGTTTAGTAATTTGTCGTTGTGTTTTCTTTTTTGCTGTTGTGTTTTCTCATTTGCCGTTGTGTTTTCTGTTTTGTTGTGTTTAGTAATTTGTCGTTGTTTTCTGATTTGCTGTTGTGTTTTCTCTTTTGCCATTGTGTTTTCTGATTTGCTGTTGTGATTTGCACCTCAGGGCCACCGTAGTTTTTCTTTGTTCTTCCATGCAGGATATGAGCCATTTGGAATTCCTCTATCTGTCCAACAATAAACTGGATTACATTCCTGCACCGCTGCCACTGAGCCTCAAAGTGTTACACCTGCAGGTACAAACACAGCCCTGTCATATCTCTTCTTCTTTTTCCTAACTACATCCTTGCTTGTGTTGTATCGGCTCTCAGATGTATATCACTTTGGATAAAAACGTCTGCTAAACGAAATTGTGAGATTGTAAAATAATTAAGATTATTGACAGCAAGCTGAGATCAGACAGAGTGTTAGAAAGCTGAGATCCTTGTGTTTTGATGCCAGCCATTTCTAAATACAATCACAGGATGAAGCACAATCAGTGGCACAAACAAACAAGTGCACAATTACAAAAGTTGGAACAGTCACATTTCAAGATAACCATTAATTTGCTACACTGGCAAGGTCCAGTCAGTCCAGTCCAGTAACATATTCAGTCCACAACACACACTTACAGCAATAAATACCCATAAACTACACAAACCAGTCAGCAGATGTAGTTTTCTGTTTAAATCTGTCAAATACACAACTACTTTGTAAATATACTCATGTAGCACACCATTAGAAAGCTGACTTTCTTGTGTTTCCATTGATGCCAACCATTCCTAGATATTATCACAGCAGCAGGTACAGTCAGCACCACAAACCAGCAAACAATTTGAAAACTGAGCCAACTCACCATTGAAGACATAAACAGTTCTGTTTCATTGGCAAAGGTCCAGCCCATCAAATCTAGTTGCATATTTACACATTATTTCCATCCATAAATACCCACAAACTGCACAATTGAGCTGGGAGAAGGCAAGGCAAGGCAAGTTTATTTGTATAGCACATTTCAGCAACAAGGCAATTCAAGGTGCTTCACACTTAATACTCTACCTGTCCTCTGTGTCTGGAATTCATATGCAGATAAAAGTGATTTTTTCATTTCATCATGTTTGCTGCAGTCTGACTCATAACCCTCCACAAATGTTGAATGCTAACACTTTTCAGTGTCACCCATGAACAGTAACTTTCTTGTACCCCAATCAGAACAACAACATCCAGTCTCTGCATGAGGACACCTTCTGTAACCAACATGATCCCAACTTCATCCGCCATAACCTGGAAGATATCCGTCTGGATGGTAACCCCCTGAACATCAACCTGTTTGCCAAGGCCTATGTCTGCCTGCCACGCCTCCCTGTAGGGAGTCACTGACAGCTGCCACAGTCCAGGCTCCAATAGATAGATAGAATAGAAACTCTTTAACTGTAATAGCTGTTCTGTATGAAGATTCTGGCTAGAATTATATGGGGTTTGAGGGTTGTTTGAAACATCCAATACATTGTCTAAATATTCAGTGCCAATTTTTATGCCAAAAATCTGCAGAATCTATAGGAACAAACATCCTGAGACATGCACCACATTACTCAAACTGTTTTTCACTGAAAACGGCTGCTGCTGCTGCTGCTGCTGCTGCTGCTGCAGATGAAGTTCATGGAGCAGAAAACAAAAGCAAAGAGTTAAAAGAGACTACAAAGCTCTTTGGAGTGGAAGGTAACTGTGGTGTTGATGATAATTTTCTGGGACCATCCTTATAAATAATCCTACTACATTGCACATAGACTCTGATTCACTGTTTGGTGAAAAATGTGGATCGGTGCACCAGTAACTACTTGATATTCTTGTAATGAGGAGAAGAAAGCCTCTGAACACTATTTGTGCTTGGTTATCTTTTGTTAGGTTGTTTGAATTTACGGATTATGGCATCTAGTCACTCACGGCGTGTCCTACATACCATACTATATACACCATATATATACCATCACTTGTCATGTTTTTCTGTATGTCCTTAGGTTTTCAACACACAGGAAAAAAAATCTGTCATGAACACTTATGAACATATACAGACTCATGTTAATGGGACTCTCTAAGCCACAGCTTTGATAGTGTAAAATGACATAAAACATATTTCTTGGATTTTGTCACTTCTGTGTTTTCCTTTTTATTTCTATTCATGATGAATGGGATGTTAGTGCTGCAGACCCCATGATGGGGCAGTGGATGGGAAATGCAAACAGGAAGTGCTATATGATCATGGAGTCTTTGGCCCGGTTCTAACGTCCCCCTGTACACGCAAACATATTGCATTGAGAGTATGATACCATATCCACTACATTTAGGTTTACTTACATTAAATAACAACTTTTGGCTTATGTCTGGGCCCCAGACTCACAGCTCCTGCTGTTTTGCTCAGTGGTCACACTCACCTCTTCAAATACGAGCCCGCTGATGAGTGTTTTCATTGTATGTCATGGTTTTCATTGATCCATTGTGATCAGATACCCTGGGGGTCTCCAACCTGTGGCTCCGTAGCTGCATGTGGCTCTTTACCTCCTCTCCAGTGACTCCCTGTGACTTTGGCAAAAAATTATATCGAGTGAATAATGGTTATTTTTTAACATATTAATTTTCATTTATCATTGTTGTAGGTCTATAATAAAGTTTGGACAATTCAAAATTTCAAGGCAACATATTGAAATAGATTTTTTTTTACTTCTGAGCCCAACTCAAACTTTAGAAACCCCCCAAATATCTGCATGTATTCAAAGAATTACAGAGTAAATTCTTTCAAGTGAAAGTCAATGTTCAATTAAAACAATTCCGTTTAAAAAAAAAAAAGAAGAAAAGTTTCAATATTTCGTCAACTAAAATGGGCTTTGGCTCGGTGAACTTTCCTCTAAATTTTGACGGTGGCTTGTCCTCTTGCATCTCAATAAGCTATGGATGCAAAATAAAAATAAGTCTTCAGAGAAAAAGTATTTCACAGTTGCAACTTCAGACAGATTTTTTTTTTTTTTTTGGCCTAAAATGTCTCTTTTGATTGTAAAGGCTCCAGACCCCTGAGATAGCCTTATTGGCTACAGAAGAAAGGTTTAGATATTAATTCAAATTGTGGGCCCACTCAGTAACACACAGCGTAATAAATACTTGAGTAAGATTATAATTAGACTTGAAATAAATTCTCATAAAAGTGCAAGTGCCCAAAGAATGACTAAATTAAAGTAATCTAATCTAAGCAATAAATTCAAACACCAAAATGTTGGGCTGCATATTGAAATTGAAAATTCAACATTGGAACTTTAAGTTGACATATTAACGTCTGAAGCAAACATACTAGAGCTGAATAGTGAAACATCTGGCAGCAAAAACCAATCTGTTCACTTGCACACGTAGAACGCAAACATCCAAAACTTCAACATATGAACAGACATGTTGAAATTGTAAAATCACCTTGTAAAATGTATTTTTATGTTCAACAGGAACTGATTGACTTTCCAAACAAATGTGGGCCTACAGCGTGAAACACCATTAACTTGATCAGCAAAAACGACTTGGGGACAGTATGTTGTAGCTATAAGCTTGAATTGTGACAAGAGCTTACCAGCTTAAAGGGATAGTTCACCCAAAAATGAAAATTCAGTCATTATCTACTCTCCCTCATGCCAATTGAAGGTCAGGTTTAGTTTTTTAGTCACAAAACACTGCTGGAGTTTCACAGGAAAACAGCACTGCAGAATCTCCCAAACAATGGAAGTGAATGGTGACCAGTTTCAAGTGTAAAAAAAACAACAGAATAAAAACATAAAAAACCTCCATACTGCTCGTCTTATATAATCCAAGTCTCCTAAAGCCCCAACATGCCAAGTTGACTTGAAAGATGTTACATCATGTTTTTAGCCTGAATCTCCACTTTAGATGCTTAGCTTGGAGCCACGTCCACAAGTGCATGCACACTGCCTGAACTGGGTGTGTGTGTTGTGACGGTGTGCATGTGCAACTGAACAGCATGTCTGGGGTCCGTTTCATAAAGCAGGTTCAACAAACTCTGAATGTAACCCTGAACTAGTTGATCTACTCTGAGATAGGAAACTCTCAGATAGGAGTTTCCGGTTCCAGAACAGCTGATTTGAGTTGGTTTAATCAACTCAGAGTAGTTTCACCTGGAGTTAAGCACGTGCACCACAACTATAAAAAGCCAGCATCAATGGAGACCCGATTCGACGAGTCACCATGGCAACGGGGAAGCGGAAGGCTGCGTTTTTCACCCCACTTGAATTGGAAATCTTAATGCGCTCATATGGCGAGTTTAACACGTTTTTAGAAAGAAGTGCAACAGCGCTGCAGCTGCAAAAGAGAGGGAGACGGCGTGGGAGAACATTGCTGCCCGGGTCAATGCGTAAGTTTAAATGTAGTCCGTTGCAATCACAATAATATTATTATAATATTATTATTAATATAACCCCACACCTCTACCCCGCCCACACACACCCACAATATTATTATTAGCCTAATATAACTGTTTGAATCGTAGCCTATTAAGTTATTTCATTTAGGTGCATACAGTTGCCTTACTTAAATGCTCTGCATCGCCGTCATTATACAAAAAACTTCCACTTGCAAAGAACCGCAGCGCAACACACAATATCTGATGGGATGTGAGAGCATGACTGCGGTTGGTAATGTTGCAAATGTAAGGACGGATTAGGTTGTGTATGTAGATTATGGACTGTGATGTGAAACGGTACCGCTCAAAAAGATAATAATGCAAGAACATCTATGCGCGGTCTGATAACAATCTCCCGACGAATATTTAATTCTCTGCGCAGTAATGCTGCTCCTTCATCCACTGGATCGTTAAGAACTATGCTACGCCAAAACTCGCCTGCTGACTGAATGAATGAATGAGGAAATCAAACAGCGTGTGTGGCTGAAAGAGGGCGGAGACAGAGAGAAACTCGAGGTTCATTGAGAAAAACCTGGTCCCGACCAGGTTAGGTTCATAGAGTCTGTTACTACGGTAACTGACTGAGAGCTCAAGTTACCTCTCTCTGTGAAACAGGCTAGAGTTACCCCTCTTTCTCTGGTTTGAGTTACCTCCCTTTCTGAAACGGAAAACTCAGGGTTTCCCTCATTTCAGGGTTAACAGACTCAGAGTTTTCACTAAACCTGCTTTGTGAAACGGACCCCTGGTCATTAGGAGACTTGGATTACAGCAGATGAGCAGTATGGTGGCAATTTATGCTTTTCAGTTATTTTTTCTGTTAGAAAACTGGTCACCAGTCACTTCCATTGTTTGAGAGATTTGCAAAAAACACTGTTTTCTTGTGAAACTCCAGCAGTGTTTTGTGGAATAAAAAACTAAACCCGACCTTCAGTTGGCATGAAGGTGAATAGGTACTGACTGAATTTCAATTTTTGGGTGAACTATCCCTTTAAATAACCAAATTATGGATCATTTTGTGATAAAACCATAAACTGACCTCACAAAGACAGACAAACAAATTACACTCATATTCAATATAAAAGTGTTTTACTTCTACTTTATTATTTGTAATTATTTATTTTAAACTGAACAATGTCAAGGACAGCATGAAACAATGTGTAAGGTTGTGTATTACTTGATGTGTACTCCTGTTTTGTACATTAATACTTGAATGTAATTTTTTCTGAATTGAAAATGTAGAAACGAAAAAAAAAAAGAATAATTTTTCCAGCTGTTATTACATGTCAGTTTTCTGTAGCCCCTGATGACTGACATCTGACACTGATATAGCAGCTTAAGAATCTTTCAGGAGCTGGTGGAAACCAAACCAGAGTGGAGGGAGTAATATTGGACAGAAATACAGCTCCAAATGAATGTTAATGTTGCCCTGTATGCTGGTAGTGTATAGCTGAATGTGTTTTTAAAGGGACAGTTCACCCAAAAATGAAAATTCAGTCATTATCTACTCATCCTCCTGCGGTACTGATGGTAGGATTTATTTTGTTAGTCCACAAAACACTGTTGGAGTTTCACAGGAAAACAGTGCCGCAGAATGTCCCAAACAACAGAAGTGAATGGTGACCAGTTTTTAAACATAAAAAAAATTTAAAAAACAAGCAAACATAAAATGCCCCCATACTGCACATCTGGTGTAATCCAAGGGCCAGATCTACTAAAGGTTTGCGTGTATAAAAACGTTTGCAAAATCATTGCGCACGCAAAAAAATGTACAAACTGATTTACTAACAGTGCACGCTAAGAGTTGCGTCTTTCAAAGGTGCAAAATAGCGTGTCTGCATCCAGTTAGTACGTCTCCTGTAATGAATATGCAATATGGGGCGTTTACACGCAATTTTGCATGTATTGGAAAATGTAAATATATTAATTTAGCATGTGCAAAGTGATTTATCAAACTTGAAAGCAATTTTGCTCATAGAATTTGCGTCTATATTTAACACGTGTCAAAGGGAGGTGCAAACCGTTTGTATGCGTAATTACGCACACATTTCTGCAGTTATTGTTGCAAGAAGGAGACATCGAAATGATCAAAGGAGACACAGAGAACGCATTTTTCACCCTCGTGTGAACATTTTTGGAATGAACGAGGAAACAATCATTAAAACATATCGCCTATCCAGCATTGCCATTTTGGAGCTGTTGGAGTGGATTTGGAGCTTGTAGCCCCCGCAGACACTGAGCATGTGTACAGAAATCACAAACACACACATTCATTGAATGCCAAAGGCATCATTACCAAAATATCCAGGGTCAGTACATGATTCTTTTATTCTGAGAAACAGTTTTCTGTTTTCCAAGTTGTGAGATGGCGAGTTTGGAGATGGCTGGCTTGTAGGTGAATCAATTGGTAAAATCCTTTGTAAAATAATTTATTACATTAAAAACAAGAGCATGTTTCATATTGATTCATATGATTTGTAAGGTGACAGTGCACCTGTTCCTCAATGCTGGTCAGAGGCATCTCATCCACTGTGCCCCCACCTGTTTTATTTGCAGACGTTTTATTATACACCAATTTTTATTTTGTTCGTCTTCTGATATCTTGATATCTTCTTTTCACTTCATCCACTGTTCACATCGTTTTATCAACAGCATTTACTTTTTCACAAATTTCTCCTCATATAGCGTTCCTTTGTGTGACAGTCAGATTTCTTTGCTTTAGCTCATTTAAGTGTTTATTGGCTTCATCTACTAACACCTCTAATTCCATAGGGTCGAATTTCACTTTGCGCTTTCTTCTCTCCAAACTCGCCATGCTGCAAGCATGAAACACGCAAAACCCTCATTTAAATAGGGCGTCTCCAACACGTTTACACCCGCTGCCATTTACACAATCACTCTTAGTAAATCACCCGCAAAACGCGGTTCAGCCCCACGCGCAAAATTCTAGATTGCACAAGCAAATTAGTACACGCAAATTGGGATCTTAGTAAATACAGCCCTAAGTCTCCTAAAGTCCTGACATGCCATTTGCACACCATCACACCACACACACCCAGTTCAGACAGCGTGTGCGTGACAGCATGTGCACATGAATGAGAATTGTTGTTGGGGTTTTAGGAGACTTGGATTACACCAGACGAGCAGAATGGAGGCATTTTATGTTTTTATTCTGTTGTTGTTTTTTTACATTTGAAAACTGGTCACCATTCACTTCCATTGTTTGGGAGATTCTGCAGTGCTGTTTTCCTGTGAAACTCCAGCAGTGTTTTGTGGACTAACAAAATAAACTCGACCTTTAATCAGCATGATGGTGAGTAGATAATGACTGAATTTTCATTTTTGGGTGAACTATCCCTTTAAGGCAAAATATGTCAATATTGTGTATGTAGCATGTTCTGTTCTGTTCCCAAGTGGTGTAAAAAAAAGAGATTTCAGTGAGCTTTATGCTTATTAATGGATCCAGATCCCACAGCCAAATGACAGAGTTAAACATCTAAAGGAAGATTTGCAATCTTTTTTGAACATGTTACAGTTCACACCAGCCCAGGGATTATAAATGTAATATGGTGTTACATGTCTTCAATGTTAATAGCAAACAGAGTTCTTCCTCTTTGGTCTGAAGCCTGTTGCTCCACACTGGGTGCGGTCAGGTTGGCAGCCTTGGTGGTTTCTGTGATCACAGTCCTTCTTCTGTTTGTTGAGAAGCTTGTTGCCGTCTCCATTTTGCTGAGGTCAAAGGTCAGAGCTTTGAAACACTCTGACAGACATCTGAGGCCAGAAGGCAGCTCTTCCAAACTACTGCTAATAAAGACTGAGAGAACAGAGAGAAGACTCAAATGAATCATGTGATCTCTGTTTCAAGCAGACATGCAAGCCAGCAAACTTATGGAGGAAATCACCATAGCAATAAACAACAGTGTGCAGGGGGCGTTGGATAACTACAACATCCCTGATTCCATTACAGGGACATTTGTTGCACGCTAGATCTGTCTGTTTCTATACTACCAACTGTTCAGTAAGAAAAATCTGGAAAAATAACATGCACAAAGAAGAAAATGTGTAGAAGTAAAACAGTTACTTTGTTCCTGTTGACATCATCATTTTTTGACAGGAAGCTAATATATCTTTATTTATTAATGGGTGACAGAGCTCATTTTGATCTCACAGGGGTGTAGTTGAGATCAAAATGAAGGCTGAGTTCAGAGGCAGATGTGGTCTGACCCGTGACTACTGAGTGCTTGAGGGTTGAAAAACCAATGTGTTGAGGGGAGTCATGGCTGGTGTGATGGTCTCTAGTTCATTCAGTCCTCTATTTTACGTGTCAGTGTGAAAAGCCACTGGGTATTTGCTTGTGCTCCGTTTGGCTCAGCTGTCAGGAGGAAACAGTCCCTTCAGACACTGCATGAAGAGTTGAGAAACTTGGAAAATGTGGGACTTGTAAAAGCAGTCTGAATCTCATGTATGTCTTTTTGAAATATGTGTGGAAATATGTACAGTATATCATAAGTACTGCACAGCTTTTCTGAAGGTTTCTAGTTAAAATTCCATTAAATATAATATTACATTTTGATTCAATATTTGATTCATTTTGATACTACATTCTCCTATATGTCCAGACATTCCCCCAATTTCAAAGCGGATTTCATCTTAAAGGGATAGTTCACACAAAAATGAAAATTCAGTCATTATCTACTCACCCAGGTCAGGTTTAGGTTTTTTTTCAGTCCACAAAACACTGCTGGAGTTTCACAGGAAAACAGTGTTGCAGAATCTCCCAAACAATGGAAGTGTATGTTCTCAAGTTCTCAAACAGAAAAAAATGGCATAATCCAAGTCTCCTAAAGTCCCGACATGCTGTTTGCACACCGTCACACCTCACACACACACGCAAGCATCTAAAGTAACATCTTTCAAGTCAACTTGGCATGTCGGGGCTTTAGGAGACTTGGATTATATAAGACAAGCAGTATGGAGGTGTTTTATGTTTCTATTCTGTTGTTGTTGTTTTTTTACACTTGAAAAATGGTCACCATTCACTTCCATTGTTTGGGAGATCCTGCAATGCTGTTTTCCTGTGAAACTCCAGCAGTGTTTTGTGGAGTAAAAAACTAAACCTGACCTTCAGTCGGCCTAAGGGTGAGTAGATAATGACTGAATTTTTGGGCAAACTATCCCATTAAAGAATCCCCTCTGACTATTTTTTTAAGTTTTGTGCTTGGAGATAATACAGACTTCATAGTCAATCAATGATCAGACTAGGATCACTATAAATATTATAAAATATTACAATCAATCAAAGCCAACCCCATTTCTTCCCTTGTTCTTCCACCTTCCAAAAAATGTGACAAAAGTTGAAATAATCTATTTGTCCTTGTGCTGGGGACCTCGTAAAACCTACTCCAGGACCCCTTTTGGTCCCCAGACCCCAGTGTAAAAACCACTGATTTAATTGTGTGCTCTCCCTCACCCCCCTCAGCAAAGAGCTGTCATGAGCTGTTCTAAGCTTAGGAAAGTAGTTTAAAAACACGCATAAGGGTAACCATTTCCTGTACCAAAACGTCAGAGGAGGACTGATTTAACCAACTGTTGAACTTTATCACTCAGCTACTCATCAGTCAATCATGGACAACCGCATTTGTAGGGCTGGTCCTGCTGTTACGGTCCAGCTGAAAATACTTTGCTGCTCAGTCATAAGTTTTTAAGCCCCTTGAAAGTTAAAGATCTTACTCATGTTTGAGGAAATAAATCATCACAGTAAAGTTGAAATTTAACAGCAGAATTATCCAACTTCGCACCACCTGTTTTCTACAGTGTAATCTCTCTGCCCCATCAGGCACTCATCATTTCTCATCAAATTTAAGTAAAGAACCTGAATTTATTTGATTAAAATGTCATTCAAACTACAGTAACCTCATAAAACAACTTTTCTATACTAATCAGGTGGATGGAACAGCTGAATGTGTATTGTTAAAATGAGTGTGATAATGGCTGTGTTTTGTGCTACTACCTTAGAGATCTTATCCTTCACTAAGCCCCGTCCTCCGTAGTTACTGTTGCTAAGCCTGCCAAACTTTCCATTCTCGCACTGCATTTATGCCGTTTACAGAGATAACAGTGGCAGATATAACATCGAAATTGGGAGTAATTGTTGAAACCGCTCTTGCTGGACGCCTGCTGCCACGCTCACACAAAACAAGCGCTCCCTCCTCCTTCTCCTGTATCTCCTCTTCACTTGCTCCAAACAGACAGAAAACAGCAAAAGAAGTGACATTGTACCGTGTCACACCACCAAACTTTAAGAACGCGCAAATGTAGAATAAGTTTGCTGTCAGACATGTTTTGTATAAGTGATTTGCAGCAGTGTCTCTCATCTTTCCTATAAAACTCAGAGAACAGAGACACAAGTCTGACCCACAGAGACGTCATGTGACTGTGAGAGCAGGAAACATGGAGCATCACTGTTCAAACACACTGATCAGAACCACAGCACATATGAAACAGGGCAGCAGATAATCTTACTGCAAAATACTCATATTTTCAACAGTTTTAAAATTTGTTCACAGATTCTCATTTAGGCTACACTATCTCATTTACACATGAGACTCATAATAAGATGTTAACACCACTGTGTCTCCTTCTCTCTGTCTCTCCTGTTACTCTATTTAATAAAACTATCAGGATTTTTTTGGAAACCAATATCACTCTACAAATGTAGCATTAATTGAATCAAAATGTAAAGATTCACACATTGCATTATCTTGTATTGCATTATATCATATCGTAACGTGACAGAGCTGAATCGCACCATACAGAAGTATTGGCCATTTAATTTTTTTTAGATATATTGTAATACAGTATATTGTATTATTGAACATGTATCAAGATATGTATTGAATTGGTCTCAATCAGTGAGATACACACCCCTAGTGATAATGCATTTCGGATTCAACAAAACACTGTTGGCACAGACCTGTGACTCATGTTGCTGTTGGTGATATTCATATTATTGTTGATGACTCCTTCTGCCATCTGCAGAGGGCGCTGGTTAGTGGCCTGGCTGCCGTCGGCTAAGTCACTCTCTGCAGAGAAGGGGTCCGAGTGGTTTCCAAAAAGACCCCCTTGTCTCTGTTTCAGAGGAGATAACACACTTATTTTAGGCTACAATGAGTTTACATGTCACATACAAAAATATAAAAAAAACATGCACATCAGTGTTGACACTTTCAGTAATATATTGGCATCACAACTTATTTTTCTTTTAATCCCTTTATATTTTTATTTTTCAGGAATTGCCATTGTTCATCTGAAGATCGTGACTGACTAACTGTTGGCAATTATGTCAGAATAAAGACAGACACAGAAGACAAGCATTCCAACATCCTTGTTGAAATGATAGGTCTACCTTGAGTGGCTGGCCTGGAGCTGCTGAATGATACAAGCTCCACCAAATTAAAAATTTTGTTCACTTATGTGTTGAAACAACAAAATTCACAGTTGAGTTTCCAGTATTTTCTCATTGCTTTCACTGTCTGAGTGAAGACAGAGTTGTTCAGCTGTTTGTAGATCCCAGTATCATTCCTATCCTATCCTGTCCTGTTACCCTGAAGATGGCCTCCACAGCTTCGTCAGTTGCTCTTTCCATCTCTTCTTCAGTCACAAGGTCTCCAGAGATGGCCCTGTGCAGCTCTGGTGCTGCCTCCTCCTCAATGTTCCTCAGACCTGCCTGATGGACACAGAGGATGTGGTGGGTAAAGAAAACTAGAACAAAACCCTTTCAGGATGTTTGAGACCATGACTCATACAATATGAAAATACTGGAGCGGGATATGAAATAGACACATGCAAACCATACACATGTATACATACAACAACAACACATCACCATGGTGATGGTAGCACATGCAGATACGGTGACCAGTAGCTTTCTCAAACTTTGACACATTTTGTTTTAATTTATTATTTTTTGCTTTTATTACTGGAGCATTTCCCAGCTCCAAACCTGCCAACACCCAGCTGATGAAAACAAGTCGAACCAACAGTACAAAAAGGGTTCTGGATGTATACATGTAAAGGTAAAAACAATGTATGTAAGTATACAGTTGTGGTCAAAAGTTTACATACTTGTAAAGAGCATGTATATCACAGCAGTTTTGAGTTTCCAATGATTCCTATGACTCTTCATTTTCTATGATGAAATGATTGACACGTCTTTGTCACAAAAAACCAATCATGCATTTTGCCTCTTTTATAAATTCATTACAGGTCTTCTGGAAATATGACAAAATCTGCTGGGTCAAAAATATACATACAGCAACTTGAATTATCAGTTTTGGTGATGTACAAAGTTGCGTTAATCACATTTTCTTTATGCCATGACCTCTTAACTTCTTGTGAGTGATTACAAATGCTACAATGGGAAAGTCTAAGGAGCTCAACACAGATCTGAAAAAGCAAATTATTGGCTTGAACAAGTCAGGGAAGTTACCTGAAGCAATTTCAAAGCAGCTACAGATCCCAAAATCAACTGTGAAAACAGTTGATTGTAAGTATAGAGTGTATGGTACAGTTGTGTTGCTGCCATGATCAGTAAGAAAACACAAGCTTTCACCTGCTGCTGAGAGACAGTTGGTTATGTTGGCCAAGACTCAACCAAGAATCACCAAAAAGCAAGTCTGCAATGAATTAGAACCTGCTGGAACACAAATGTCAGTGTTCACAGTCAAATGTGTTGTACATCGCTGGGCTGAGAGGCTGCTGTGAAAGAAGGAAGTCTTTGTTTCAGAAGCGGCACCTTAAGGCTCACCTGAAATTTCCTGCTGATCACATGGACAAAGAAAAGGCCTTCTAGAAGAAACTTATGTGGTCAGATGAAACAAACATTGAGCTATTTGGCCACAAAAACCAAAAAAAGGTGAGACCTTTAACCCCAAGAACACCAAACCTACCGTCAGGCATGGTGGTGGCAGAGTTATGGTCTTGGGGCTGTTTTGCTGCCAGTGGACCTGGTGCTTCACAGAAAGTAAATGGAATTATGAAGAAGGAGGATTATCTCTAAATTCTTCAGGAAAGGCTAAAATCATCAGCCAGAGGGTTGGGTCTTGAACGTAGTTGGGTGTTTCAACAAGACAGTGACCCCAAACACACATCAAAAGTGGTAAAGAATTTACTAAATCGGGCAAGAATTAAGGTTTTAGACTGGCTTTCCTTAAGTCTTGACTTAAATCCCATTGAGAACCTGTGGACTGTGCTGAAGAAACAAGTCTGTGTCAGAAAGCCAACAAATTTAGTTGAACTGCACCAATTCTGTCAAGAGGAGCAGTCAAAGATACAACCAGAAGCTTGTGGATGGCGACCAAAAGAGCCTAACTGAAGTGAAAATGGCCAAGAGACATTTAACCAAATTTATAAAAGAAGCAAAATGCATGATTGTTTGTTATGAAGAAAATCATCATAGAAAATAAAGAGTTATTGGAATCATTGGAGACTCAAAACTGCAGTGATATACATGTTTTACAAGTGGATGTAAACTTTTGACCACAACTGTATTGTTTTATCTAATTCTTATTTTGTTTTATTTTATTCTGTTCTAATTTATATATTTGTATGTATGTGTTGTGTGTGCGATGGTGGCTGGTCAGTAGAGGGTGCTAGAGCGCCACCCCACCTCTGCCTAGAACCTAAATCTTATTACCTTTTTCTGGGGATCCACTTTTTTAAAAATGACAAACCATCGTGACCCAAATCAAAATACTTTATAGAAAGTTGATCAATCTGTGGAGGATTTCTCGAATAATCAATTATTAGTTGTTTGGTCCATAAAATGTCAGAAAATGGTGAAAAATGAATCCTGTCACAATCTTTGAAAAATAGGTCCAAACATTTGAAAACAGGTGGAGTGCACAGACATATGATTACATTTTGATCAAATGAATTAAATGAATTAAATGACGTGATATCAAAGACTGAATACCATCAACTCCTTACCTGTATCTCGTGGGTAGCGCTTTTCTTGGTTGGCCGGTAGCCGTAGTACTCTTCCTGTCTCTTCTTCAATTTCCTGAAATAATCCTGGATGAGGAAGGTGGCGTAGAACTTTCCCACAGTCACCTCATCATCTGTCAAAACGCAGATGGCCATTTTAGAATACCTGACATTCATCAGGCCCAACTTTACATTATTAAGATGTGTTAAGTGTAACAGGAAGTAAAGTAGTAGTAGGCACAACTGCATTAAAATTCAAAGGAAAGAAACACCAACTGTCCTAAGATGATGCAAACACATCTTGATTATGCTATACTGTATTGTACGTTTTTTTCCATGTTAAAGGGACAGTTCACCCAAAACTGAAAATTCAGTCATTATCTACTCATCATGCCGATTGAGGGTCTGGTTTATTTTGTTAGTCTGCAAACACTGCTGGAGTTTCACAGGAAAACATCTCCCAGACAACAGAAGTGAATGGTCACCAGTTTTCAAACAAAAAACAACTGGAAAAAATAAAATGCCTCCATACTGCTTGTCTGGTGTAATCCAAGTTTCCTAAAGTCCAAACATGCTGTTTGCACACTGTCACACCACACACACACACATTTCAGACAGTGTGCATGTTCATGTGAACATGGCTCTAAGCTAAGGATCTATAGTGAAGATTCAGGCTAATAACATGGTGTAAATAACATTTTTTTGTCAACTTGGCATGTTGGGGCTTTAGGAGACTTGGATTACACCAGATGAGCAGTATGGAGGCAGGTTTTTATTTTGTTGTTTTTTTAACATTTGAAAACTGGTCACCATTCACTTCAATTGGAGATTCTGCAATACAGTTTTCCTGTTAAACTCCAGCAGTGTTTTGTGGACAAATAATAAACCTGACCTTCAGTCGGCATGAGAGTGAGAAGATAATAACTAAGTTTTCATTTTATGGGTGAACTATCCCCTTAAAGGAGTTTTTGGCGAGTTTTTACTTATCCGTTATTTATATATCTGTGATATTAGGCTATAAAAATAAAATCAACTTCTCTTCCCTTGTAAAAGGGATGGGAGAAGTGATTTACAGATCAGAGAGGGTGGTGAAAAATACTTTAAGCCATTGTCATTGCTTGTCTCGTAGCTCTGAACCAATCAAAGTAAAGCATGAAAACAATGGCTCAACAAATGGAGAGGCAGATAGTGCCTTTAGCTGCATATTATGCAGTTAAATCAAGTCATTCTGCACTTTTTTATGAACCTCAGGTCACCTGAGGAAACTCATTTATAGTCAAAACTTTTCACAGTCATATAGAATTAAAGAAGAACTGGGAACAAGATAGCAGTGTGCAGGTTCTTTTTTTTGCTTACTGTTACCCAGCAAGACCTGCAAAAATTCATGCATGCACGTGTTCCTTTCACCTCCTATTGGTGGGATGACTTGATCCAGCAGTTTCATACTGGTACGCTTCCAGATCTTCTTGATAATTCCCCTCAGCTCCTCGTTGGCTTGTTCAAAATTACCTGACCAATGGGAGAAGAATAATAACAAGACAATAAATGAGAGTGAAATTCAAGAAATCAAAAGGGACATATAATGAGTAATGAATGTTGGTGAGAACCATGCTAAATGTAGCTCAGCTACCAGTTTAATGTCATTTTCCAACAGCAGTCAGGTATCATAGCTACTTTCAAAATCATATTTCAAGTAATGGATTATTTCTTCCGCTATCTAGCATGACTACACAATATTGTATTGTATTGTATTATATTTTGAGCTGAAGAAGAATTCCAGCCTCAGTAACAGTCTCAGTCTCTGTCTCCCCTTTTCTTATCTCTCTTCAGCTGTCACTGACATAATAATGGAGGACAATGGGCAGAAGAGGGCAGTTGTGATTGAAGAGGCAACCCCAGCTGACAGTCACATCAGGAAGAAGGGGCATGAGAGGATCGAGAAGTACCAAAAACTGAAGGAACAACTGGAACAGATGTGGAAATCCAAACAGGTCCCAGTGGTCATCAGATCATTACGGGATGTGACCCACAGCAGATTCCACCTGAGGTCTCCGTCCAGATATGTGCAGTCCCTGGAACAGCTGAGATACTGCACAGAACCCTCAAATTACCAGGAGAGGATCTGAGCTTGAGGAGGAACCGCTCACATAGGGGTGAGAGGGATATACAGTATACTCACCGGCCACTGCAAGTGTACACCTGTTCAACTGCTTGTTAATGCAAATATCTAATCAACCAATCACACGGCAGAAACTCAAAACATTTAGGCATTTAGACATGGTCAAGACGACCTGCTGAAGTTCAAACCGAGCATCAGACTGGGGAAGAAAGGTGATTTAAGTGACTTTGAAAGTGGCATGGTTGTTGGTACAAGACAGGCTGGTCTGAGTATTTCAGAAACTGCTGATCTGCTGGGATTTTCACACACACACACACACACACACACACACACACACACACACACACACACACACACACAGAGGAGAATGGCCAGACTGGTTTGAGATGTTAGAAAGGCAACAGTAACTCAAATAACAACCAAGGTCTGCAGGAGACCATCTCTGAACACACAACACGTTGAACCTTGAAGCAGATGGGCTGCAGCAGCAGAAGACCACATTGGGTGCCATGCCTGTCAGCTAAGAACAGGAAGCTGAGGCTACAATTCGCATGAGCTCACCAAAATTGGACAATAGCAGATTGGAAAAACGTTGCCTGATCTAATGAGTCTTGATTTCTGCTGCAACATTCAGATGGTAGGGTCAGAATTTGGTGTAAACAACATGAAAGCATGGATCCATCCTGCCTTGTATCAACAGTTCAGGCTGCTGATGGTGGTGTAATGGTGTGGGGGATATTTTCTTGGCACACTTTGGGCCCCTTAGTACCAACTGATCATCGTTTGAACCCCACAGCCTACCTGATGTCCATCCCTTTATGACCACAGTGTACCATCTTCTGATGGATACTTCCAGCAGGGTAACGCAACATGCCACAAAGCTCAAATCATCTCAAACTGGTTTATTGAACATGACAATGTGTTCGCTGTACTCCAGTGGCCTCTATAATCACCATCCAATAGAGAACCTTTGGGATGTGGTGGAATGGGAGATTTGCATCATGGATTTGCAGCTGACAAATGTGCAGCAACTGCGTGATGCGATCATGTCAATATGAACCAAATCTCGGAGGAATGTTTCCAGCACCCTGTTGAATCTCTGCCACGAAGAATTAAGGCAGTTATGAAGGCAAAAGGGGTTCCAACCTGATATTAGCAAGGTGTACCTAATGAAGTGGCCGGTGAGCTGGAGGGCTCAGTGTTAGTACGGCTGCCAATATGCCAATTACTGTAAACAAAAGTCCAAGGTGATGTCATCAGACTTTGTTTCATTAAACTGAAACTTCAGGTCTAAAAAATGTTCAGTTTGTTATCAGGGATTTTTTTTTTTTTTTAAAGGTAAATAGTCATTGTTAATTTACTAATTGATCGATTGTTTCAGCCTGAGGTCTGGTTGTCATCACATGACCACATTATGACCCTTCAGTCATAGTGTAGCAGGTGGCTGTATATGGGTGGACATGGTAACAACTGTCTCAGTTGAAAATTATTCTCTGTGTTCCAGCTGTTGAATGCTGTATGAACTCTTGCAAATGTTACCAAGGTGTTTACAACTAAAATGCAGTTGCAGCTACTAAATGTAGTGGAATGTCTGTCAATCCTTCCACCAAGATCATTTGGTTAATAAGTTAGTTACTTTGAAAATAAAAAAATGTAAAAGACCCCTTAGACCCCTAAAACATGAGTGAGAGAAATATAACTAAAGCCGACCAGCTCAGACGTGGCCCAGATTAAAAAGATCCAAGTCAGTTGTTGTGGACCTGGAAATACTGATGAGAAATGGATGACTGGAACAAGACACACATGGACAAGAGAATACTGAACCGATGGAATTACTGTCATGGCAGGCCCAAGGAGAGAGATTACATGCAATATATGTGGGAACTTGGAGGATGAGCACAAAAGCAACATCCACACTGACAGAGGAGCAGCTGAGTTCTCCAACATCAATACAAAAGAAGCTACTATCACAGCTGGACACTAACTAAGGGTCCAACAGAAAGGGAACACTACTGAGCTGCATGGATTTACTGAGCTGACACCCCCCACCCCCACATAGGGGAGTATGCACTGTACTTTATGTTCTGTATCTACATATCCTCTGCATATATACATAAATAAGAGTCTCATTATTATTTATTATTCATGGTCTTATTATTTGCCTTATTAGCGATGTTGAAACCCTGTAGTGAACTGTGTTCAAAACTAGTTTTAATTGCAGCTCTCTTAATTTTGCCCTCACACTTAGTGCTGAACAATTTTGAGGAAATATCTAATTGCAATTATTTTGACTGATATTGCAATTGCAATTTGATTTGCAAGATTAGAGGAAAGAATAATTTGCATCATTATTCTCATTTTCATTAAAAATCACATTAAAACAATAATGGTGTGTTATTTTTTTCAGCAGTCCATATTCAACAAAGATGTTTTCTGAAGTCTAGTGAATGATGTTGGCCAGGACACCTCTGCAGCACCACAATATTTCATTTTAAATGGTATTTTGACACACGTATTTTGTGATGTGAAAATTGCAGTAGATCATTTACGATTTCAACAAAATTTTGATGAATTGTTCAGCCTTATTCGCAGGGTAAACAAATTTCCATTGTCTGGAAATTAATTTAAAATTTCAGAAATGACTAACATAACTACACTATACACATACACTATTGATGACACAAACCTTCTGTCTTTATTTTCAACGCAGTTCTAACCAGGGCGAACAGTGTGGCGTTGAAGGTGACTGTTCCATCACTGTTCAGAGGCATGTTCATGGAGACCAACCTCTGTAGAAACAAAATACAAAACACATGGAAGACCATGTAGGAATGTTAATCAGATTTAATTTTAGAAATGAACAGAAACAGTCATGAAAATATTACTTAAATTTCATAAGCATTTTCTGTTTTGTTTTTTTGTTTTTTGTTTTTCTGGTAATTTTCACTTTTCCGTTTTCTATTCAGTCCTTTCCAAGTAAAGAATCAGTGTTTTTGTGGCCTAGTACTAAATGGATAAAAAACAGCACAACATTTATATCAGTAGGTCTGTCGCTCTCCACTATAAATCCTTTCATTGCTTTGGTTTCATTTCCATGCACTTTGGTCTTTTCTCTGCCATTTTCGGGGCATGTGAATATACCAAGCCTATTTTTTAATTTGTTCCTCTACAGTATGTCAACTGCCCCCTTGTCTATCTTCTCAACCTAGCACATTGTACATTGTACAGTAGTCACATTTCATCATGCCACTTCGCAGCTGCGAGGCCCTTCATATGCTGTGACATTAATGCCACAAAGTGTGTGAGAGAATGGGGACCACAAGAGGACAGCAAATCATCTGCAGAGTACCAGCAGCACGTAATATAATATAATATGACATGACATGACATGACATGACATGACATGACATCATATCATAATTGTAGATTTTAATATACTTAATATCCTTTACTCAGTGACTTTATTTGCCTTTATTTAAGCATACTGTAACAGTCCTAATGATTAACTGTGTGGACATTTTTGACAAGAGAGAAGGCACAGGTAAAAGAATGTAACAAATCATAGACAAATGCATACAAAAAGGCAATATTATATCGATTCTCTGGACAACAATATGATATTTGCTAATATCACAAAGTCTGTCCCAATATGATGTTAATTAGATTCCATTCAGGGACTTGCAATCAAATGAGACAATATATTATGCTCATTTAACACATCAGTTACAGAAGAAGCTGCCAGCTTTTTAACTGTAACCAGTTATGTGCAGTAAAGCTCTCTTTAAATTAACATATAAAACATGTTAACAACAAGAACTTTTCCTCTATGCATAGCTTAAAAAATTAAGATTAAGTCACTGCATCAAGAGCAACAAGTAAGCAGACTGCTGGGTGAGGTACCCAGCCAGGTCTGTTGTTTCCTGAGTATTATATCTTGTAATGTTTGCATATTGTTGACTCGTCTTTTCTCTGAAATCCTAAACATTCCACACTGCTGATTTACTGCAGAGAGTGGAGCAAACATCCTTTGCAGTTATCTGCCTGATCCTAGTTTCTGCTTGGTGCTGTTTGAATGTTTAGGAATGAGGTGCACTGAGACAACATGTTAAAGCGGTTCCCCTTTAGGACTTTCTGTCACAAAGTCTTTTGTGGACTTTCTGGCAGAAAGGCTTTAGGAAGTCACGTGGTGACGTAGTATGAAGACAAAGTCTAGAGCAGCAGCAGCAGGTGGTGGTGGATGGAAGGGTTAAGCACAGGACTTCTAGACTAAAGTTTGACTCCTATGTGAGGTTTACTGTTAACTTGTCAATTTTAGACTTTTTTTTTTTTTAAAGCGAGAATAAGTCTACAAAGGGCTGAAATATGTGCCACCAGAAACTGAATTTGAATCATTTATATTTGAATTTGAATTACATAATTTGAATTTGTATTGTTTAATTTGAATCATTGTGTTGTAAAACTGAATCTGAATAGTAGGAACTGAAATCCAGTAAACTTGAAACTGTATGTAAGATTATGAAAATTCGACTCTATATATTTTCACATTCAGTTCTCACTATTCAAATTCATGTCAGACATCCGGGTAATTGAGGAAGAGCAATCGAGCACAGATAGCAGAGCAGCTCCTCTTCGGCCAATCAGCACCTACGTTTTTGTAGAGTTTATTAAAACAATCGAAACTAACGTGATGCTGAATGACACCAACCAGCTGCACTTAATGTATAAGATTAAACAACTGTATAAAGAGGCTTTTACATTGAACAGGAGAGTCTGTGTGTCTCTGTCAGGAACTGTCAGACATTCTCACAGCGGAGCGAACAGGTGAGGGAGGTGGGTGGCCATATTGGTAGAGCGGGTCGTCTCCCAGTCAGAAGGTTGGTGGTTCGATCCCCGGCTTCTCTGTTCTACATGTCGAAGTGTCATTGGGCAAGACACTGGGCCTCATGCAAGAACATTTTCGTATTCTTAACTTAAAGTTCTCTCACTTTTTTCGCATGAAAGTCTCGTACGAACACGCCACGTCAGATTCAACAAACGCTCTTAACTTCAGAAAACCGTGTAAATGATCCAGCTGTGCGTATTTGAGTGCACGTGCATGAGACTTGTAAATTAGCAAGTAATACCATATAAGGCTGCTCCACATGTCGGGAAGAGCTCATTCATGAAAATGGAATCGAAGAGGAAAAAGAGGAACTTTACGAGTTTGGAGTTTGACGTTCTGTTTTCAGAGATCCATGAAGGAAAAACATTTTAACAGCATCAGCAGTGAAATTTAAAGACCTGCTAAAGCAAATAAATGGGAAAAACGAGTGCTGTTAATACTGTGTTACCTGAGGGTCGGGCTGTCACTGAAAAAAAGAAGAAACGTCTCGATATGAAAATGACTAAAGAAAAAAAAAACAACTCGCCACAGCCACAGTAAGGGGTGATCGATGACTGCAGTGAGAGAAGGTAAAGGGGAAGTTATCATCACGGAGACAGAATAAGTGAGGATGTTCACCTGGACAGAGACTACACCTGCATGTGAAGATATACGAAAAATACAGCTGACAGCAGGTAATAATAGATCACTGAATGAAGGATGAGAGGCTTTATATGTGAATTTATAATTATATTATAATTTAAAATGTAGTCAAACAGAATAATGTCAACATGAGGAGTAGTTTGTAATTTATTTTTCAAACTCAAAATGCCTTCAAACTAATTAAATATACAGTTGTTAGTGAAAATCTTTGGTTTGTATACCAGCAGACTGACTGTACGACAGGTCTGGACCTCGTAAATTGTGTTCGTATCTGAAAGAAAACTCAAAATACGAGAAGATTGGTGAATGCCAAACTTCTCTTAAATCACTCTTATGCTCCACTTAAGAGCAGATCTGTTCGTACGAGCGGTTCTTTTTTTTAAAATTTTTTTTAAATTTATTTAAACAATACAAAACTGCACAACCATTTTATCATCACACAACATAAAACATTAACTGACATAAAGACCATCAAAACATCCAACAAACAAAAAACCCTTGGACAAAACAACAACAAAAAAAAACAAAACAAAAAAAAACACCCACACAAGAAAAACAACACAATAACAGCAAAACAAATAACAAAAGATAACACAAAAACAAATTAACAAACAACAAATCATCCTTCTAGACTTGGCCTTAATCTATTCCATCTTTTTTCATATTCATTCAATTTTCCCTGTCTTGTAGCAATAATACCTTCTAGCAAAAAATAATGTTTTAAAAAGGAAAGAAAACGGGATTGTCAAGCTCTCTTTTCCCTTCAATTCAAAAATAAATATTTTACCTAATAATATAATAGCATTCAAAATAGTAGGACATCCCTTTCTTAATTCACCGAGCATTATTGTTTGAGGGCACATGGTTAAAGAAATCGAGCATGATGCAAGCCATCTTTTGATAGTTGTACAAAAAATTGCCACGAGGACAAAACCAAAATAAGTGCAACATATCTTCAATTTCAGCTTTACAGAAACGACAGTTTCCATCCTCTGCCACACCCCAAACAAGAAGCATTTTCCTTGTGGGCAATATTTTGTATAAAATTTTTAATTGAAAATATTGTGACCTGGAATCTGCAACAGCTTTATAAATTTGATTATACACCTGTCTCCATGGCAATGGAATATCAAATATTTCTTCCCAATACAAATGAAATTTGTCTGGCTTGTCATTTAAATCATATGCCCTCAAAAAGAATTTGTACATAAAAGCATTGATCTTTTTTCGTTTTAACCAAAAACAGTTTTTCATTGAGGGTTGACACACAAACAGTTTTCTTCCAGCATTTCTCACTTTATTTCTCCAAACTAAAGGCACTGCCGCAATTAATTGATAATATTTGAATTCTGAACAGAATCCTCCAAATATTTCACAAAACAATTCATATGAATAGATATTTCCATTCACATCCATTATATCATTTATAAAAATAATGCCCTTTTGAACAAATTGTTCCCAAAAGATAGGTAATCTATTAATTAATATACTGGAATTAAACCATAAAATTTGTTGCAGGATGGCATCAACAGAGTCTGGTGGAAAATACTGGAAGTGTAACCAAGCTTGAACCATGTCTTCAAAAAAGGGTGATAAATTGGTGAAGATCTTTTGCATATATTGAAAGTAGGTTTTTGAAATCTGGACAAATGGAAAAAGTTTATATTTAAATATTGGATGAATGTCACAAATTAGTTGTGAGGAACTCCACTCAGGATTCCAATATATTTTTTGTGTCCATGATGCTTTTAACGCCAGGTTTAATGCTTAAAGATTAATTAACTTAACTCCTCCTTCATCCAAACCATTGTACAAATATTTACGCTTTATTTTTTCTGGCTTATTATTCCATATAAAATTAAATACAACTTGATTATATCTTTTGTAAAAAGTTTCATCAGGGGATGAAAGAGACATCAACAAGTAAGTAAACTGAGAGCTACACAGTGAATTAACCAGGGTGACTTTACCAAATAATGATAATGTTGTTGATTTCCACGGACATAAGACCTTCTCCATTTTTTTAAGCTTGCGTTCAAAGTTAGTTTTAACAAGTTCATTCATCTGTTCTGGAATATGAATACCAAGTACATCTATTGGTCCATCTGACCATATAAGTGTTGAGTTGCATGATAATGTAAATGTAGAACCATGTAAAGAACCTAATCGCAAAATAATACATTTATCATAATTTGGCTTCAAACCAGACAGAGTTGCAAAACCATCCAAATCCTTAAGGAGAGCTTTCAAATAGATGTCTTTCGGTGACAAAAAGAAAATTGTATCATCTGCATATAACGAAATCTTTGATTCATGTCCATAACTATCTAAACCTTTAATATTTGTGTTATTTCTAATTTTTATCGCTAATGTTTCTATTACCAGTAAGAACAAATATGGGGATAGGGGGCAACCCTGTCTAACTCCCCTAGATAATAAAAAGCTTTGCGATAGATGGCCATTGTTTATAATTTTGCTTAGTGGATTATTGTATAGCACCTTAACCCAACTTATCAAAGAGCTTCCAAAATTAAAAAATTCCAAACACTTATAAATGTACTCCCATCTCACTGTATCAAAAGCCTTTTCAAAATCAGCCACAAAGATTAGACCAGATTTTTTATCTTTTCCATACAATTCAATAATTTCCAAGAGATGTCTAATGCTATCTCCGATAAATCTACCCTCAATAAATCCATTCTGGTCTTTATCCACAATATCATGAATGACTTTTTTAATTCTAGAGGCAATACATTTAGCTAATATTCTATTATCGCAGCATAATAGAGTTAAAGGTCTCCAATTTTTTAACTTAATTGGATCTTTGTATTGACCATTTGCCTCTTGTTTTAGAAGAAGAGAAATCAAACCCTCCTGTTGAGTTCCGCTTACTTTACCGATCTGAAATGAATAATTGAAGCATGCTAGAATGGGATCTTTTATATAATCAAAAAATGTCTTATAGAATTCAATCGGAATCCCATCTAGACCTGGTGATTTACCTGATTTAAAGGAATTAATTGCTTCATATAACTCATTCTCA
>JAJHUR010098600.1:0-12313 GCA_027495735.1 Lutjanus campechanus | reverse complement strand
AACCTAGCTGGCAGGGTTTGTGTTCTAACTGCAGGTGCTAAGTAGACTTGCTTACTTTGTTAACACAAGCTCTCACAGTGCTGCCTTGAAAAGTAGCATTTGGTGTATCTGCTTCAAACTGTGGAAAGTCCCAGTGATTCCAAAACAGACATTATCATTATATTATGCTGATCTAAGCACAAGAGAAGTACACAAAGAGAAGTTGTAGCAGCTTATTATCAAGAAAAGAGGGTTACCGACTGGTGGCAGTCGAAAACGGAGTAAATCTTTTTTTAAAAAGGCGATATTTGGATGAAGTTACCACATATTGAAGAATATTAAAACTTAATAAAGTGACATTAACAGCCTCTAGCCTTACAGTGGAAATTAAAACAGATTTAGCCGTGCAGGATATTCGTGCATGTCGTGCATATGGAAGTTTGTCACTGCCAATAACATGGTGTAGCCTACATAAAATGTTGAGTTGAATTGTTTTAGTTCCTACGTTCCCTGAAGGCAATGTGATGCCACGCCCTCCACGTGAAATCAGGGTCAAAAGTCTGAAACTGAAAAGAAAAGATCTGAAACTGAAAAAGAAAGATCTGAAACTGAAAAGATTTGAAACTGTAAAAAATAAGATCTGAATCTGAAAAGAAAAAAAAAAAGGTGCAACTGAAAGAAATAGGATCTCAAATGTCAAAATATATGAAAGTGAAAAATGAAAATAAATAATTCATTCAAAAGAATTACCACAGTGAATCATAATTATATTTAACCTGAAAACACTTTTTGTACACTTATTTTTATTTTGAAAACATTGATGTATTTTTCAAGTATTTAAGATCAAAACTTGAATTTTGAGTTTCAAATTGTATTTTTTTCAAGTTAAAAACTTTTGACCCTAATTTAGCTCCATATACTACCTCATGTTATGGGCATTGTGTAAATATGCTGATGTGCATTGCTGAAAAAAAATAAAATATATGCATGATGGAGTATACGTCTTTTGTCTGTTTCTCCCTGTGTGTCTATGTTAAAGTATCCAATGTGTATACCAACTGTATGAAAAGTAATGCTAGGAAAAGGACTGTGAGCATGTACATGTGGAGAAGGGTGAGGCCTTGCTACAAATAAAAAGTACAGATAGTAGAAGACAGTTATTGGAGAACCCCAGAGAGACTGGAGACCAGCAAAAAGTGATATTAAAATGTTCAAGTATAAACTGCAGTGTGACACTTTTCTCTTCAGTCTCATGTGCTAATAACTGATAATCATTTGGAATAAGAGACAAAGACAGATATTGTGTCTGAGTATTTAATTGCTCTTCATCTCACCCTGACTAGATGCACTTGTTTTACCACCTTGTAGAGAGGCCCATATTGTTTCAGGTTATCTTGTTGTTATATGTCACATTAGTCCATATTACTTAGTGCTGAATCAAGTTGCCACATACTATTTGTGAAATAATACACAAAAGATGCACAAAGAATAGGTTAGTATGAGCGTAAAGCTCTTTTTTTGCCCCAAGAAACCCCTACAACAGAGTTACTCTACTTCACCAGGGGCAACTTTTGCAAAATGACAGGAGGCCAGGGTTCAGTTAATAAACAAACCGTATAATAACATTATTTATGAGATAAAATGAATAAACAGGCCCATAATTCATGTGTCTGTGAAATTCTTTATTTTCAAATTAACTGACTTATTAACTAAATTAACTTGGTGCAAGGATTGACAGAAAAATCTTTACTGCATTTACAAACTACAACTACATTTTAGTTGTGCTTTGGTAACCTTTTCCATCCTACCAGGGGCAGAAAGAGCAGCATATTTAAGCTCTTTTCTTATATAATACACATTTATGGGCTCAGAATTATCCTCATTTGTGCTCCTCTTCAGCTAATAATTGCACTTTTCACAGCCTGAAAGGCCATCATCCAAATAATCCTTCTTTCTGTTTTTAACAGTCAAATTTAGACCATCATCCAAAATAGCTATATCTGTCCCTCCTTCCTGGGAATTTTTATTCTAAATAAGTAAATATTCAGACAGCTACCTGGCAGACAACTTGAGGTCAGACTGGGCTGCTGGCAGCAAATTGAGTATCACTGCTCTACAAGGACAATTCGGCCCTGCTTGAACTGACAAAAAAAAGTTTTAAGATCAGAGCAGTTTTTGATGGAAACATTCTGTCTCGCATAATTTTCCACTGCATTAAAATGTAATCATTTAACATCTATGTTGTAATGTGGCTGCATTGATTGATCACTGATTATATCACAGCAGATGTGAGATGTGTAAAAGTCAGACTGAAGACTGATGATTGAGAACGCATGAAAATTAAAATGTATACACAGTCTTCAGATTTAAAGAATCCTGCTTGTACTGTTTTGTTAATTTGATTCATTGTGAAACTGTCTCACAAAGGCAAGCAGATTGTCCACTAATAATGACTCAATGTTAACACACAACCTGCAGCGTGGACTCTATGGGCCATAAAAAGTGGATATTTCTCTGCCTAGTTGTGGATTCACAGCATATTCACAAGTGTCAAAGCAGAGACAGAATGAAAACTCCAACTTGTCCACAACTCCAATGTTGTGACATAATTCTGTTTCTATCTACATCCAAAACAAATGGTGAAAGCAGTTATTGAAAACTAATGTAAGAGAAATGTCATTTCAACATCAATTCCTAAAGTTCTATTCACAGAGAACTTCAGAGCTGTACTCCTGCATTCATTATGCAGCATCTACGACTGAATACATACAGTAAGAAATGAGGAAAACTATGAGATATGTGGATCCTGTGATTATTTACAGACACTAACACTGAGATTATTGTATGTACTGTTTACTATGTACTGCTATCTGTGTACTGAGTTGTACATACAGATACTTTATGCATAGTACAGTGGCAAATTTTATATGAGCTGCAGTAGAAAGAGATGTAAATCTTCAGAGTCAAACTAGTGATGATTACCAGCAAGTAATGAGTCAAGAGAGCTTAGAATGAGTAAAATCACCTTGAAATATTTTCCCAGTAATGATCATTCTGAAAGCTGATCGAAACCAGCTGTAAAAGAAACCATAGATGAATGGATTGAGCATTGAATTTGACCATCCAAGCCACCTAAATACAAATAACACAAGTAATGGTATTAAGCCCTGGATTAAAAAATCTATGGCCCAACAAAAAAAGTAAGGAATCCAACAGATCAGAAAAACTCCCATCACAATAGCCAGAGTTTTAGTCGCCTTTCTCTCCATCTTATTTTCAGACTTTGTGCTCTGACAGGTTGTGTTCTGGATGCTGCGTGCCTGTCTCTGTGCCACCATCAAAATCTTTAGGTAGATGGCAGACATTATGATAGCTGGGAGGAAAAAACGAACAATATCTTGTAAAACTATAATTGAGAGGCTAAAAACAGATATAGTCCAGCTCATCAAGATCATGACCACAGTAACACGGACATTTATTTTAGTTCTGTACCTCAGAGGTTGACACACAGCATAATATCTGTCAACAGAAATAAAGCACAAGTTCCAAACAGAAGATGCACACAGATAAATATCAACACTGAATAGCACTGAACAAGTGGTTGCTGTAAGTGGTATCATGCAAACAGGCACAAGTAAAAGCCCAACAACAAGGTCAGACACAGCGAGCGAGAGGATGAGGAAGTTTGTTGGAGTGTGGAGCTGTTTGAAGTAAATGATGGAGATTATTACTAGAAGGTTTCCACATATTATAAGAAATGATAAAGAGCCCGCAAAAATATTTAATAAATATTTGGTTATATTGCCTGTTTGAAGACAGAGAAATTTTTCCTCAACAACATGGCCAGACCTGTTGACAAAAATGTTAGACTCCATGTATAAATGATCATTAATAATCAAGTTACATTTTTAAAAACATACCTTAAATCAATAGAATTAACTATTTCTAGTTTTCTATAAAGATAGATTGTCAGTTGGTGCTGTGTGTTTTTAACAACATGCTGATTTGGTTTGTGCATCTGTACTGATGGGAGCCCTTGGTCTTTGCCACTGAGGATATTCGGATAAGTTATTCTTCAGGGCTCATTAGTATATCATGGTCAAGGGAGTCTCTCAAAGGGGTAATCACTGTGCTACATTTTTTCTTGTATTGGACTTGCATAAACTTGGAGGACTCATAGGACACAGATTAAAGTGATATTCCACCGCAGAATAATAGTCCACTCAATATGTACTCACCTCTATGTCGATGTGAGGATGGGTGAAGGTCTTCAGTTCACAAAACAATCCTGGAGTTTCAGCAGAAAACAGGGTTGCAGTCAGATCTGATATAATGGCAGTGAATGGCAACCACGGATAAAGTGTAAAAAAAAAAAAAAAGAACACAAAACAAACACAAAATGTCTCCATCCTGCTCATGTGGTGTAATCCAACATTAAAATTGAACCACAAAAGATGCCATTTACACCATGTTTTTAGCCGAAATGTCAACTGTAGCCTCCCAGGTAGCGTGTAAACATAGCGCTGATGTATCCCAAGACTTCGTATATCTCTTAATGGATGCACGTGTGAAAATATCGCGAGATCTATGCCATGTTTACATGCTATCTGCTACATGCTACAGTTGACATTTCGGCTAAAAACATGGAGTAAATGGCGTCTTTTGTGGTTCAATTTTAATGTTGCGGCTCACAGACACTTGGATTACACCACACGAGCAGGATGGAGACATTTTGTGTTTTTTTTTTTTTTACATTTTATCCGTGGTTGCCATTCACTGCCATTATATCGGATTTGACTGCAACCCTGTTTGATTGTTTTGTGAACTGAAGATCTTCACCCATCCTCACATCGACATAGGGGTGAGTACATATTGAGTGGATTATCATGTAGGAGTGGAATATCCTTTTAAAATAAGAAAACAGAGCAACGAAGGCCAAAATATGGGGCAGGTGATTGAATCGGCCATCTGTCACATCTAACATCAACCAATCAGATCAACCAAAGCCAGCCGGAAGAAGAGCGAAAACATCTTTTCCATTGTTAAAGGCCTTCAATTTCTTACATCATGAGCAGCACATTTTAGAACGTTTCTGTTTTAACACCTAACCACCTCATAACAAAGTCTGCCAGTCGAGTCAGTTCCAAGCTGTCAGTAATGGCAAAGTTTTGGACAGAAGTTCACCTCATTAATTTGTTTAGGAAGCTTCCAGGTCTGTTTAACACAATGCTTACTGGGTTTGGTGTGTGTCTTGGGGTGTTTATGTGTGCTTTGAACATAACCACTTTCCTCTTCGATTGGGTGAACTGAGGGGTCAATCAAAAGGTCACAGAGCAGCTGCCATTTTGATACCTACCTACATATTTATTGACATCTTAACTTAAATTATGACAGAAAATATGAAAGTTTAAGACACATGCCTGATTTCAAAATGATGCCACGAGTTTTATCAATCAGTGGAGTAATGAGAGGCTTCACTGGTAAGCTGTCTGAATTTTGTAATATTTTGTTTGTTTATTGGTATTACTCTTTACAAAAATATGTCACACAACTACCCACTTTAGTGTAGAAGTTGTGTACATAGCATAGGTGTGTAGTCAATAGATTTAAAAGAGGTATTTCAACTTGGCTCCAAAATACAAGACAAGTTGCTGGAGTTCTGACTACCTCAGACCTGACACATAAATGGTTTTGAGATTAAACTATTTTGTATTTTGATTACATTAAAATTAAGCATTCAACAAGTATGTTCTAATGTGGGTGGATTGATTGGTCAGTTTATACCATGCCTTTACCTTTGTTGGCCGCCAATGGTGTCCCGCCTTTGCCTTCACCAGCCGCCAGTGGCATCCTTCCGTCTTCACCCTCGGCTGCCAGAGGGGTTCCGCCGTCTCATCATGGTTTTCACCCAGATCTGCTCTTATCTCCTGGGTTAACTCCAGGCTGCCTCTGCCCTATCATTGGGCCGTCCGCCTGAGGTCTGTGGTTCCACCTCTGCTCTGCCCCCTGGTCGTCCACCTGTGGGCTCTGCCTCTGCCTCACCCCATGGCCATCCGTCTGAGCTCTCCTGCTCCACCTCTGCCCAGCCCTCGGGCCATCTGCCTGAAGTCTCTGGCTCCGCCTCTGTCCTGGCCTCAGGCCATCCTCCTGAGGTGTCCAGCTCTGCCACTGACGTGCCCATGGGCTTTTGACCTGAGGTCTCTGGTCCCACCTCCCCCCAACCCCAGGGCCGTCTGTCTGTGGGCTCCGGCTCCACCTCTGCCTTGACCCTGGGCCATCTGCCTGAGGTCCCCAGCTCAGCCCTTATCCAGCCTCCAGGCTGTCCTCCAGAGCAGCCTCCTCAGTTTGCCCTGCATTCAGACCACTCATCAGCTTTCCAGCTGGACAGTCCATCAAAAATTCATCTGTCATCTGTCCCTCCTCCAGACTCCCAGATGCCAGGCCGCCATTGTAAATAAGAATTTGTTCTTAATGACTTGCCTGGTTAAATAAAGGTTAAATAAATAAAATAAAAAATAAACTCCCTCCACCCACCCGGCTCAGCTTGGACTTTGTTTTTGGGACATTGGGAATCGTCCCTTGCGGGGGTGTTCTGTCACAGCTCCATTCTCACAGTTTCCCTCCTTTCCCTTTGCTTCAGTAATATTTCACTCTCCCTGCCTCTGCTCCACTCTACCTGCCAGCCACTCCCACCTCATCAGCCCAAGTCCACTCATCTGCAAGCTCAGTTGCAGCTCATTCCCAATCAGCCCAGTATATGAGCCTCTCCAGCACACTTACTCCTTGCCAGATTGTTCTTCAGCATATTCCTGTAAGACCCCCCAGCACTTACTCTCAAACTGATTCCCCATTGCCTACCCTGCCTGTCTCTGACTCACCTGCCTTGCCTTATTCCTGGATTTTCACCACAGCCTTCTGTCTCTGACCTTGAGATCTGTCTCAGCGTTCCTGGTTTTTGTTTGCCTGTCCCTGTGGCTGCTTGGTGTGTCCATCTGAAATCGCAGTATGAGTTTCCCTGTTTCCTTGTCTGTGTTGTCCTGTGGAGAGAATCAACTCACCTCATCACTGGAATCCTGAGTCTCTGCCTGGCCTTGACTTACCTTCCATCTGCTCACCTGGTCCCAACTTCCCTGCTGCTCATCCCTCATCGGCTCGTCTGCCTGGCCTGTCTGCTCACCTGGTCCTGACTTCTCCGCCTGGTCCTGGTTTCCCTTCTGCTCATCTCTTGTCATTCCCTCTGCTTCATCCGCCTGTTTGCATGGTTCTGGACCCCCTGCCTCATCGACCACATGCCCAGCCTGCACCTCTCAGGTACCAGCAGTCACCCCCTGACAAACTGTACCGTGTTGGTCTGCAGGCTCAGGCCCCCACTCACGGCCCCATTTCCTGGTTCGGCCTGGTTCAGCCCTCAGTTCGTTCCTCAGGCTCAAAGCCCAAAAACAGTTACCTGTGCTTCTTTTTCTGCCCAAGTGCCTGTTTTGACTGTTATAATAAAGGTAGCATAGTGGTCTAAACTGCAGTCTCCACAGCAGGGCTTCCAGCTCTTCCTGGAGGGTCCCAAGGCATTCCCATAGCAGATGAAACCAATAATCTCTCCAGCGTGTTTTGGGTCTACCCTGCAGTCTTGTACCAGTTGGACATTCTGAAAAATCATAATTGGTTTCTTTGATTACAAAGTAACTTTAAGAACTCCAAGGTCCCTGCAGATGTCTGAGTTCCATAACCCACATACACTATATCTAAGGGTAAACCTAGTCACCACACAGAACTCATTTTGGATGGTTTTATCTGGAATTGTATTCCTCTGGTCACTACCCAAAGCTCATGACCATAGGGGAGGGTTGGAAAAGTAGATCTACTGGTAAATCTGAAGCTTTGCCCTCTGGCACAGCTCCCTGTTCACCACAGCAATCCATTGCAATATTCCCACTTTAATCATGCAAAACTGCACTGAGCTGCACCCAATATGGACCCACTCTGGGGTGGAGCCAAAGCGATCCCGACCTGCCTCCAAGTGGCTGTGGTGACATCTCACTGACCACAGCTAAACCGTGATCACCCCACTTTCTCCCTCTCGAAGAAGCATGTCTTGTGATACTCAGCACAGGTGTGCAGGAGAGCAGAGAGAAAGATGTTTTTAAACGTTTTTTTGTTCAGCTTTCTGTACATTTGTAGCTTCTGACTGAATCTCTATGCTTTCAAAGTTTCTCTCTTGAGTTGTTGTTTGTACTTTCAGGTATCATCATTATTTTACCTTTTCAAATTTGTGTTCAGCTGTGTAGTCGCGTTAAGTTACTGCTGATAGAACCCGAAATAAAAGGCAGTCACCCACATCCAGCAGGCTACAGAGGAAGCAGAGAGAGAAAAGAAACACACTTCTTCAGGTAGAGCCTCATCATGCCCTCTGCAACGCTCCCAGGGCTCTTGGTGTGACCGCCAGGGACCCCTCTCCAGGCCAAGATGTTTCGCAACCACTGCTGTCGCTGTGTCCCAGCCAGCTTCTACTCAGCATCCTCTTCCTCCGCTGTCTCCTCCAGCTGCAGTTGTTCCACCTGGTCTGCTGTGCCACTCTGCTGTGAAGAGCTGGCATCCTCCTGTTGAGCCACCTCACAAGCAGCGGTGGCAATGACGGGATGCAGAAACATGCGGTGCTTAGGGTGGCAAAATCTGCTTTCAGTGAACTCATGGATGGCAAGTGTAATAAAAAAAGGTTTACACACTCCAGTTCGCCACCTCCCCTCCACCATTCAATGCGGTGCTGGGAACGATCATGACATCACAAGCAGAAACAGCTGCTCTGATGACAGTCGTCTGAGCTCCTGTAGAAAGGAGCTATTTCCAGACTCCTTGCAGGCGAGGAGAATGAGGGCTTTTACTCCCGTTACCTCCTTGTGCCAAACCGAATGGGCAGAAAAAAAAAGAAAAAAATCCAAGGCAATGAAATAAAAGACAATAAATTATTGATTACAGACCAGACTTCTTCCACAGTTTGTCAAATATTAAAGTGCAAGGTGCTAAAGTGCTACGGGTGCCAATTAAGGTGCTAAGTGCCAACATTATTGCATACTGCCCGATTTCATATGGTCTTAAAGTGCTTAGTGGATTGCACGCTTCCCATTTGCACATATTAGTGTTATTGCATGTTGCTCGATTTCATTATGAGTAAAGTGCTAGTTAAATTGCACAATGCCCGTTACACAATATAAGGTCACATGGGGTTGCTCGTCTGGTCTGTTATCAATAATAAACAGGTACAAGTGAGATTATGTCAATCTATGGGAGCAAATTTGGTTGTCCAGTAGCCATGTTTTCAGATGCTTAGTAAATGATCTTAGGGTAGGCAGAGCACGTACGTCATTTGGTATTGTATTTCAAGTTTGGGTAGCACGATATGAGAACACTGCCTGTTCAAAAGCACTTTTCCTCAATGGGACTAAGCAATCACCTCTGGAGTTTGCCCTAGTCAATCTGTTTTGGTTTTTTTCTTTTTTGACAAATTCCTTTAGTGGGGCAGGTGCTAGTCCATGGAGGATTTTAAATACCAATATTGAATCAGCATATTTTATCATATTCTCCCAATTCAATAAATCATGCTTCTTCAAAATATTGCAGTGATGATACATGTTTGGTTTTTTAATCTAGAATTATTAAAGCTTGTTTGTATGTCATTTCAACAGGTTTTAGAGTGGTCTTGCATGCCAGTGCCCAGCTAGTTATACAGTAAGTCATGTGTGGCACAACCGTAGCATTAAAACACATTTTACCCGATTCAAGTGTTAAGTTGTTTCTAATATGTCTAAAATTGAACAGATTGAATTTCCGTTTTCTTGACTTGCTGTTTGAAGTAAAGATTAGAATAAATAATAACACCTAAATATTTGTATTCATGAACCACTTCAAGTCTCGTTCCTAGTGCCATCACATCTGGATCAACATCATCAACATTCATTTTCATTGATATGAACATCCAGACTGTTTTTGAAACATTAAGGTGCAGTTGAGAACGCTGCAACCAGCTTGACACGTTAATCTTTACTGACGACAATTCCTGTGCAGCTTGTTGTTTGTTTCTTGCATTAACATACACAGCATCGTCAGCATATAACTGGCATTGTACATTGGGTGCACAGCTGCTTGGAAGATTGTTTATGTACATACTAAGTAATAAAGGTCCACAAACCAAACCTTGTGGAACACCAAGATTGTTTTCACAACTCATGGATGTTATGTTGTTTATTTTAACACACTATTTTCTCTGTACCAAGTATGATTCCATCCAATTCATAGCATGTGAAGAAAAGTTGAAATGGGACAGTTTAGTCATTAAAATCTGGTGATTGACAGTATCAAATGCTTTCCTAAAGTCAAGGAAAACTGCTCCTATTACACTACCTTTGTCAATTGCAGACTTAGCTTTTTCCAAAAAGAAACAAATGACTGTTTCAGTTGAGTGATATTTTCTAAAGCCAAACTGCATCGGATGACGGGTACATGGACCATGATTGAGGTGTTTGATTAGTTGCTCAGCTATACATTTTTCGGCTATCTTGGATACTGCTGGTATGATGCTTATTGGTCTGTAGTTACTAAGTTCTGTAGCTGCTCCAGATTTTAAAAAAATGGTGTGATTACTGATGATTTCCAAGAAATTTGAAAGATACTGTCAGTTATGGAATTGTTTATAATACTGGTAATTGGGGCAATGAGTGCTTGTTTATGGTTATTGAGGAACATCGTATCCATTCTGAATGCATCTTTGGCTTTAAAGTTTTTAAGACCGTTTATGATCCTGTCAATTTCAAACTCAGACAGTACACAAATCAAAGACTGGGGCATCATTATTCAATGGTATTATAGTATGAACCTCAGAGTCTGGACTTTGTGTTAATTTCTTGATGGAGTCTACAAAATAGTTATTAAAGGCTGCTGCAATCTTATTTGGGTCATTAGTTCTTTCTTCTTTTAGTTGAATTTCCCTGATGCTTCTGCTTGCTGCAGTGTGTCCTAGTTGTCTGTGAAGGTTCTCAGTCATCCAGGTCATGGTATTCGTAGCAGAGTTTGTCGTAGGCAACTGGACTTGATAGAGTTCTTGAAGACGTTTCGCCTCTCAAAACAAAAGGTGTACATGACAGACAAATCTTTACCTCACTCAGAAATAAAGTCACTAAGGAAATCAGAAATGCAAAAGCAGCCTTTTTTATTACTGTAATAAAAAATGCAAAAGGTAATTCCAAGGAGATCTGGACAAACATGGACAATAACTAGGAAACACTCGTAGCAGAGTTTGTCATAGGCAACTGGACTTGATAGAGTTCTTGAAGACATTTCGCCTCTCATCCAAGAGGCTTCTTCAGTTCTGACTGACTGGATTGGGAGTTCAGGTATTAAACCACTGTGTGTCTCAATTGCCCCCCTTCCATTGTGTGGACTCCCAATCCAGTCAGTCAGAACTGAAGAAGCCTCTGAGAGGCGAAACGTCTTCAAGAACTCTATCAAGTCCAGTTGCCTATGACAAACTCTGCTACGAGTGTTTCCTAGTTATTGTCCATGTTTGTCCAGATCTCCTTGGAATTACCTTTTGCATTTTTTATTACAGTAATAAAAAAAAGGCTGCTTTTGCATTTCTGATTTCCTTAGTGACTTTATTTCTGAGTGAGGTAAAGATTTGTCTGTCATGTACACCTTTTGTTTTGAGAGCAGTCTTGAGAGCATGGTCTGTTTCATTCGTGACCGAATATCACTATTTAGCCAGGGCAGATGATTTTTCTGTGGCTGGCTTCTGGCTTCCAGCTGCTCAACAGTCTGCAGTAGGTACAACCCCGCTGGAGAGGCCACTGTATGTTGCTGTGTTAGCATAGTTAGCTGTGATGGTTGGACTAGCTGTGGAAATGGCCCAGTTGTCAGCAGCGGTGTCCAGATTAGCTGTGGAGAGGGCATGGCAGGCTGGGCTAGCTGTGGCGGTGGGGTCAACTGTAATTCTCCCAGACTAGTTGGTTTTACAGGAGATGGCCTAGGATTTACCTCCACATCTCCAGCCAGCAGGAGAATGAGGGCAAGTTGCATGAGTCCCTGACAGTGACCGAGCCCCTCCTCTTTTCACCCATCTCAGGAGAGATAAGCAGACACATTCCTTTAGTCTAAGAAACCCTAAGATGTGGACGTTAACTTGATTTTATTTTACTATTTAATTTGCTGTGTATATAGGAATACCTATACCCTGTATAATATGATGTCGTAACATGATTACCATTTATGACTTTGCAAACCTGATTAATCTTGTATATTACTTCTTATAAGTTGATAACATCTGGTTTATTAAAGTGTTAATCAAGTG
>JAJHUR010098598.1:0-19961 GCA_027495735.1 Lutjanus campechanus | reverse complement strand
CTGTTTCTCCTAAAACTCCAGGATTGTTTTGTGAACTGAAGACCTTCACCCATCATCACATCGGCATAGTGGTGAGTACATACTGAGTGGCTTATCATGTAAAGTGGAGTTTCACTTTAATTTACAAAATCTGACATAAATTGATATTGGTGTTTTAATTTTCTACCTTATGTATTTACCTTTATATCAGTTCTCCTAATTATTTACTTTCCCATTAAACCTTCCATTTTATTTATTAATTCATTTTTTAATGTATTTATTTCTTTCTCTATTGTTTTCACTTTTCACCCACTTTTCACGTTTTTTTGTTTGTTTGTTTGTTTGTTTGTTTGTTTGTTTTTTCGCCCACATTATTTTGCCGTTCTCAGGCCGCTTTATCAACTGGGGTATGTCCAGACTTTTTTGACTGGAGGCAGCAAAGTGCATCACTGATTTATGCAGGGTTTGCATGAAGTATGTGCATGCACATGTCAGAATAGCATTAATTTACAGTACCTTACAGTTTCTTCACTCCTAAAAGATAAATAGTCCAGTCAATTATAAAACAACAAAGTGGCACCATACAAATATAATATAAAGCTTCCATCCATTCATTCAAATTCAATCTCAGCACTTTACCATGAAAAGTAGTTTTATTTTTATGGTTTATAATTTGTATTTTTTTTGTAAGTTTTCTTATGTCAGACTTGTTCTTAGGTAAGAACAGAATCTATGAACACTCAAGAGCACACTTATGCACATTTGAGTGCTGACATTTTGTGCCAAATAATTTATAAGTGCATTTTCTTCAGTTTCACAGTTGTTTTATATTATTGGATTTAAATTACAATATTTTAGAAACCATTATGGTCTTATAAATAATAAATACTTCATTTGAATTTTCAGTGTGATTATTTATAGCTTACAATCAATCAGAAGAAAAAGACATCACAAATCAAATAGGTTTCACTGCACATCTTTATTTACTTTTTAAATTTGTATTTAATTTACCCCTAATTCATTTTTTTAAGTGTCTCTGAGATCTTGGTCACTGTCGAGGCTGTCTTTGCTTGTCTGGACACCAGACAGCATCTGAGATCAGATGCGGGGCAGTTGAACAGGACCTAAGTGCACGCCTGAGACAGACACTGGCACCTTGCAGCCAGTATCTCCAGAGGTTGTTCTGTAAATAAATGATAAAAATAGAATCACTGTAGTGACCTTTTGAGGATTTTAAAATATTCAATGTTTGGTCTATACTGCAAAAGCAAACGTTTAAATTCTATATACAAACTAAGCACTTCAGTAACACTTTTTAAACAAATGGACCTATAGCTGGGAACTATAGCTAACCTGCGTTGTAAAATGATCCATAAAGTTAAATCCGCCTCATAAAAAAATTGAAAATACGCTACTACTTACAAAAGAAAACAATGCACATTTAAAAATACTCATCAAACGTGGTTTAAGCTAAGGGCCCGTCTCTCACTGGACAGATAACCAGTCATACTTGAGGGGTGGCACTTGGGTGGTTAATCAGTTTTCAGGGGTACCCAGTGCCCGAACCAATCCAGAATGCTGGTATGTCACATCCTGGGAATGAGACACAACAATAATCTTTCTGGTGCGTTTAGGAACGGCTCGGGCAAATCTACTGATTAACCTTTAATAAATAAAGGGGCAAATTGAATGGGGAAGAAAATAAATAGGGGGATTCATTAAGGGAAATACAGAAGTAAATTAAAACAGAAATGTCACTTTATTCATTAAATGGCAAATTGATTGATTCAGTCATAATTCATTTATTTTTGATTTTGGCCTTGTTTTGGCTCCATATAAGTTTGTCAGAGTGTGTTTGATCCGACTGTGTGATGTGTGTGTTGTCATGAAAGCCATTAAAGATGAGCTGTGGCTCTTCCTCATCCCGGCCTTCCTGACTCTCATTGTACTCGGGCTGTTTCTTGAGGAGGTGGGCTTCTTTCTGCGCCACATCCCCTCATCCAGACGCAAACACCTCTACCTGTGGATATTGGGAATGTACCCGGTAACACACACACACACACACATTCCTCTGACAGCTAGACTTCTCTCAATGCAAATGAAAATCCCAGCTGCAACGTCTCAGTGTGTGACTGTTGTGTATCTCAGGTGTTTGCCCTAACCTCCCTCATAGCACTGTACGTGCCTCGCTCCTCCTCACTGTGTAACTTCATCGCTTCACTGTGAGTCAGCAAGTCTTCACACACACTTCATGCCGTGATCACACATTGGACACCATCCCTCCACACTGCTGCTCGTGTGTGTGTGTGTGTGTGTGTTTGTGCGTTCAGGTACCACTCCATCACCCTGCTGAAGTTCATGGGCCTGATCACAGACTTCTTTGGAGGGAAAGCTCGTATGTTGGCTGTTCTGTCCGGACAGCAGGTATCTCCAGATCCTTTTCCCTGCTGCTGCTGCTGCTGCTGTCTGCCCATGGTCGCCATCAACAGGTACATTTACAGCACACACACACATCTGCAGTCAAAGTGTCAGCTTTTTCTTAGATTCCCGTGGAGTCAAAGACAGTTTTTGGAGCTAACATCTAGTGGCCATCACTGGTACTGCAGCCATCCTGTGATGGTGGCAGCTGGAGCCACTGTTGGATAAAAAGGAGGATGAAAGTACACATATTCTTTACTACTGATTGTTTCTGTGAAAAGCTAATTGGACCTCATATTTTCTCTGTCTGTTTCATCTTGTTACAATGTCTTTTGTCGTGTTAGGTCTTTTTCATCTTATGCCATTTTAGTCTCATTACATGTTTTATGTTGTTTTCTTCTTATTTCATTGTCTTTTTATCTTGTTAAGTCATTTTTGTCTTGTTACATCTTTTATATTGTTTTTATCTCATGCTTTTGTTTTTGTCTTGTTGCATCTCGTTAGGTCTTTTTGCTTTGTTATGTCTTTTACGTTGTTTTCATCTCATGCCTTTGTTTTTGTCTTGTTGCGTGTTCTTAGGACTTTTAATCTTGTTATGTCTTTTTCATTTTATGTCATTTTCCTCTTGTTTTGTCTTGTTACTTGGTTTTATCTTTTGACTTTGTTTTTGCTTTATGTCTTTTACGTTGTTTACATCTTGTACGTTGTTTTTCATCTTCTGATGTCTTTTTCATCTTATTACATCATTTTCGTCTTGCTATGTCTTTAATAGAATTTTTTCTCTTGTTATGTCGTTTCTTGTTACGTCTTTTTTTGTCATTTTTATCTTGTTGCGTCTGTCATGCATGATATGCACTGCTGGACAGACTAAGGAATTTTTTTGTGTTATTGTGCCAAACATTTTGGGTGATATTCTTGATTCAGTGAAGGTGGCACACAATGTGCCAAATAGAAATAATCAATAATTCCCATCTAATGCATTAAAACTGAAGTAATGAGCCTGTTTTGAAACTGTAAGGAGTAGGAAGTACAGATATTTATTTTAAAATGTAGGAAGTAAAAGCAAAAAGTTGTCAGAAAAATAAACACTCAAGTACAGATTCCTGACAAATCTACTCAAGTACAGTAACACCGTATTTGTATTTGGTTACTTCCACATCTGGGTGGTGGTCCCACAGTTACCTGGAGCAGTTTGCAAGCATAAATATTCAACAGATTAATGTGATTGTGTTGGTATACAGTGTAAAAGTCAGTGTCCAGACAGTGTGAGTTGACATGCTGCTCTCACTGTCATCTCCTCCTGTGTGCAGCAGCAGCCGTGGCTGGATGATGGCTGCCGTGCTGCAGCTCTCTGTCGTCCGCAGCATCTTGTTCTTCGTCACTCTGGTCCTGTGGACAGATGAACAATATGACTATGGTGATGTAAGTCTTTTATTCACTCCATCTATGCTTGTTCTCCCAGCAAGCATCAGCCTTCAGTGGTGTAATATGTTGTATTTTATTTTAAGGACGATCCATGCCTTTGCCCAGCCCGTCTTCTACAAGCTCTGGTTAAAGGACAGTTCTTGTGTGGAGCTTTTTGCTAATTTTCTGTGGACCCAAAGATATTTTTAATCTGTCAGTCAATAGTAGATTATTTTTCAGTGTTTGACCACATTAAGACATTTGATTTTCTTCCCTTAAAAAGTAACTTTCAGCCTATTTTCAGCCTGGACCTTATTTTCCCATGTGTCTAAGTGTCTCATAGGGACAACAGATTTTGAAACTAGTCCAGTATTGACGGGGGAACGCTGCAGCCATCAGCCGCGAAACAGGCTCATGTACAACTGTGAACTGTCAAAGTGTGTCCACTGAAAGTGCTTGTTTTGCCATTAGCCACAGGCTCAGATTGTTTTTTCTACGTGTCTGACAGCAGATACATTTTGTTGAACCAGAAACAGCTGTTTTATTGCTTTTGCCAAACTAACCAGACATACAGAGCATACAGAAACAGTGCATTTAGCATCATCATTGTCATCTTCATTCAAACTCAACAGAAACCAAAACTGTAAAACCACTGTTTCAATAAAATTGACAGTACTTTCTTTAACTGAGTATTTCCTAAAGGCTATATGTAGCTTTATAAACTACAACAACCAGCTTCTTATTCATAATGATTTTCAACCTTTACTGACTAGATGGGAAGTGTTTGGAGTTGTTTAGATGGAAGCTGAGTTGAATAGGAGTAAAGACCTCTGTATGCTTCAAATTAAGTGTTTATCAGGTAATCTAACAGCGTCTTAAACTCCCCTTCTTTAAGTGTTAAACAGCATCTGTATTTTCAAAATATGTACAGTATATAATAACTTGCAAGCACCAGATACACTGTAAAGTTTTTAGCAAAACACTAATTTACAAGGACAGAAAGAAGAAAAGAAAGTTAGGGGAAATAATAAGTAGAAAAAAGACAAAAAGAAGAGAAAAATAGATATAATACCAGACAAGAAAAAACATAAACAAGGAGAAAGAAAGTCCAAAAAAGAAACAGAAAAACGACAAAAAAGAGGCAAAAGCCTAAAATGACAGAGAAAAACTCAGGAAAAGAAAGAGAAAAACAACATAAAACCAGAAAAGACCAAAAAAGAAAAAGAAAAGATAGAAAAAAGACCAAAAATGAAGAAGAAGAAAAAAAACACCAAAAAAGAAAAAAAGATGAAAAAGAGAAGAAAAAGACCAAAAAAAGAAAAAAGGAGAAAAAGGACCAAAATGAAAGACAAAAAACACAAAAACGAGAAAAGGGACCAAAAAAGAAAAAGAAAATAGACAGAAAAGGAGAACAAAGACCAAAATGAAAGAGAAATTAGACAAAAAAAACAAGGATTATAAATTTGAAAAAGAGAAAAGGACAAAAAGGAGACAAAAGCCAAAAAGAAAAAGAAATAGGAGAAAATGGAACAAAAAGGAGGGGAAAAGTCTGAAAAGAAAAGAGAAAAAAGACCCAAAAAAAAGACAAAAAGGAGATAAAAGCTGAAAAATGACAGAGACAAAAACTGTGAGGACATTTAGAACAGTGGATGACTGTGGACTGATGTTATGCTCTGGGACAGGTCCTGCTCCAAACAGACTGGATTAGTTGAAGTATGAAATCTGTGACAACTGCTTTCTTGTCCTCCAGGTGGACTCAGTGAACCCCAACCTGTATGTGAATGGTATCATAGGCGTGTCCACCTTCGTGTCCTTCTATGGTCACCTTCTGTTCTACAAAGCCACTAAGAGCGCTCTGCACGGCTACGGACTGAGAGCCAAGTTCATCTGCATCATCGTGGCGCTGGTGCTGTGTGGCCTGCAGAGCAGCATCTTAGAGACCATGGGTGCTCTGGAGGTCATCCCCTGCACACCACCCTTCTCTGTTCTCACCAGGTCCCAGTGTAAGTCCCAGCACATCTGGACTCTTCCAATCTCAGCTTCGCCAGATGTTCAACTGGTATTACATACCAGTTCTGATAAAATAGATGCCAACCTAGAATGCAAGAAATGTGTTTATTAAGGTGTTGCTGATGTACCTATGGAGTCATAGGAGTGCCATTAAAAAAAAAAAAAAAAAACTGAATAGGAATAAGAAAATAAATGTGGTTTATATGACGAGTAATAAAAGAGAATAAAGAAATGGGGAAAAAACAAAGTATGGAATAACTCTTAAGCATTTTCACATTTACTTGCTCATTTATTTTTGTATATTTATTTAGATATTTAAAAACATTTTGTGCATATACATTACTCTTATTTCTTAAATTAAAGTCAGAGTTCTAAAAAGTCTAAATTATTATTATATAATCATGTCTTATCTAAAAATATGATTTTTTTAAATCATAATTTTATTCATAATTCTAACAATTATGACTTTTTATCTCAAAATTTCAACTTTTTGACCATGGGGATACTTTTTTCTTTCACCAGCAGAAATGAGCTTCCATAGATTCCAACTAAGAATTTGGAGTTTTCCCCACAGAATGATGTTAAACTCAGAAATGTGACTGTTTTCCTCAGAATTCTGACTTTAGCTTTTACTTTATTTTGACTTTTCCTTTACTCTGGGAGGGCACTATTGAAATTATATGAAATCACTGAGTGAAGTCTGAGCTGCAGGTTTATAGAGTAGTACAAGAAGGAAAATTATGAGTTTATTAAAATACTCAAGTACTAACATTTTTATATTGCTATTTTATTCTTTTTTCTAGGTGGCACCTGGTTCTTTTACTCACCCTTAGAAATATAACAAAAATCATTCAAAATGAATTTTATGAATGAAAAATGAATTGGCATTGCCAGATAAGTTGAACAGAAGGCAGTGATAAATGTATGTTTGCTCTGTGATGAGGTAACAAACACATGTATCATATCATTGTAGACAGTAGTTGTTGATGTCTTGTGTCCTTTTCCCCCATCAGTGATCTACCACTACTGTGTGATCGTGGAGATGTTCTGCACCAGCCTGTATGCCCGCCACACTTTCCGTAAGGTAGAGCCCGACGTGGTGGAGGATGCGGCGGAGCCTGTGGGTGTGTGGCAGATGGAGAAAGCTGTTCAGACAGACGACGTTCAGATGACACATCACAGGCCCGTCCTGCTGTCAGAAGAGGCCTGGCCTGCCTGCTGCCTTGACAATCCCAGTTACACCAGTAACAGCGAGGACAGCCTGTGCAGGATAGAACATGCACCTCTGGAAGGTTTCAGCTTCCCTCAGGCCAGAGGTCAGCAGTCAGGAAGGCTGGGACCAGAGGAACCTAGTGTAGGTCTGACCCACATCACTGTCAGGGCTGATATTAACTATGAGGACGCTAAAGACGTCACTGTGGTTTGACTGACTGTGAAAGACCTCTGACAAAACACTGATGACAGTGTAAGTCTGAGTTTTACCACTGAAAATGCTGGAACTGTCCTGGGTCTGTGTGGGGTCCCGAGGACCTGTCTAGAGAACTGCACCCACTGTGTCATGATGAACAGACAAACGCTAACATACACATTAACCTGACATACAGGAAGCTGTTTGAACCTTCCAATCTGTCCACTGCTGCTACAGAATGATAAAATGTTCATCAAAGTCAAAAGTCAAAGTCTCTTTATTGTCAATGCCACATATGTACAGGACATACATAGGATTGAAATTACGTTACTCTCAGACCTGTAGTGCAACGGAGTAAACATAAATCTAAATCTATACAATATGTAAACATAAATCTAGATCTTAAACGTAAACATAAGTTCAGATCTAAATCTATATCTAAACAATATCTATACAATATGGTACAAGTGTAACAAAATATATAAAAATATAAGATAGAAAAATAATAAAAGTTAAGTACAGGTAATGACAGAGACATAAGGCACTGACAGATAACAGTCTTTGGGGTGGTGTAGTGCAAAAAAATGTCAGGCACTGACAGATAAAAGTCTTTGGGGTGGTGTAGTGCAAAAAGAGTGTCAGTTGAGAGTCATTGTAAGAAAAAGTGACAGTAGTGCAAAAACAGAAGTAGCTTATATCTGGTGGAGGTGGAGTGTGTACAGGGGACAGCAGGGGGGGGGGGCAAAGCAGGGAGGGAGTTGAGAGTCCTGACAGTATGAAGCTGTCCCTCAGTCTGCTGGTTCTGGCTTGGAGACTCTGCAGTCTCCTCCCTGATGGCAGCAGGCTGGACTCAATGGTGCCCCTGTAAAATGTGCACATGATGGGGGCTGGGGCTCTGACTCTTCGCAGCTTGCGGAGGAAGTAGAGGCACTGGTGAGCCTTCTTGGCCAGGGAGGTGGTGTTGAGGGTCCAGGAGAGGCTCTCGGTTGCATGCATGCCCAGGAACTTTGTGCTGCTCACCCTCTCTACAGCAGCACCGTTGATGGTCAGAGGGGAATGCTGGGTGCTTGTTCTCCTGAAGTCCACAACAATCTCTTTTGTCTTCTCCATGTTCAGAGAGAGATTATTGTGGTTGGACCACAAGGCCAGGTGGCTCACCTCGCTTCTGTAGTTTGTTTCATCGTTGTCGCTGATGAGACCCACCACAGTTGTGTCGTCCGCAAACTTAACGAAGATGTAGGAGCTGTGCAAAGGTGTGCAATCATGGGTCAGCAGCGTGAAGAGGAGGGGGCTCAGCACACATCCTTGGGGGGCCCCCGTTCTCAGAGTGATGGTGCTAGATGTGTTGTTGCTGACCCGTACTGCCTGTGGTCTCCCGGTCAGGAAGTCCAGCAGCCAGTTGCGAAGCAAGGTGTTTAGCCCCAGTTGGTCCAGTTTGAGAATGAGTTGTTGAGGGATGATTGTGTTGAATGCTGAGCTGAAGTCAATGAACAGCATTCTGACGTAGCAGTTCTTATTGTCCAGATGGGTGAGGGCTGAGTGGGGGGCAGTGGAAATGGCGTCATCGGTTGAGCGGTTTGACCGATAAGCAAACTGAAAGGGGTCCAGAGAGGGAGGGAGAACAGACTTGAGGTGTTGCATGACTAGCCGTTCGAAGCACTTCATGAGGATGGGGGTGAGTGCAACTGGACGGTAGTCATTGAAACAGGTGGGTGACGACTTCTTCGGGACAGGGATGATGGTGGTGGTTTTGAAGCATGATGGGACAACAGCCTGATTCAGTGAGGTGTTGAAGATGTCTGTGAAGACATCGGCGAGGTCCCCTGCACAGTCCCTGAGCACACAGCCTGGTATGTTGTCAGGACCAGGAGCTTTTCGAACACTGATGTTACTGAATGTTCTCCTCACGCTGTCAGGGGACAGCCTCAGCACCTGGTCGCCAGGAGGGGGTGGGGATTTCTGAGCAGGCATGCTGTTGTGCTTCTCGAACCGAGCGAAGAACTGGTTCAGCTCGTTCAGCAGAGAGGTGGAGCTGTTGCAGGTCTCCGGTGAGGGCTTGTAGTCCGTCATGGTCTGTATCCCCTGCCACAAGCTCCGTGAGTCCCTGCTGTCGCTGTGTGGTGGGCTATCCTCCGGGAGTACTGCCTCTTAGCCTTCCTGATGCCGCAGGACAGGTTGGCCCTAGCTGTCCTTGGGCCCACCTGGTCTCCTGCCCTGAAGGCAGCGGTCCGGGCCTTCAGGAGCCTGTAGACCTCCCCTGTCAGCCATGGCTTCTGGTTGGCCCTAACAGTGATGGTCTTGAGGTCTGTTACATCATCAGTACACTTGGTGATGTAGGCAGTGACGGTGTCAGTGCACTCCTGGAGGTCAGTGGTATTATTGTGGGTGGCAGCCTGTTTAGACACATCCCAGTCTGTGGTGTTAAAACAGTCTTGGAGTGCTTCTGAGGACCCTACTGGCCACACTCGTACCTGTTTCCGGACTGGTTTGGCGACTTTAACCAGTGGTCTGTATGCCGGTATTAGCTTAACAGTGATGTGGTCTGAGGCACCGAGGTGGGGGAGGGGAAGGGCCTTGTAAGCTTGTCTCTGGGTGGTGTAAACATGGTCCAGTGTGTTGTTTCCCCGAGTTGCAAAGTTTATGTGTTGATATAGTTTAGGAAACAAGGTCTTGGGGTCTGCATGGTTAAAGTGATACTACACTTTCCATGATAACTAACTCAATATGTACTCACCACTATGCCGATGTGATGATAAGTGAAGGTCTTCAGTTCACCAAACAATCCTGGAGTTTTAGGAGAAGCAGGGTAGCAGCCTCATCCAGTACAATGGCAGTGAATGGTGACCACGGATAAAACAAAATAGCACACAAAACAAACACAAAATGTCTCCATCCTGCTTGTGTGGTGTAATCCAAGTGTCTGCAAGCCGCGACATTAAAAATTAACCGCAAAAGACGCCATTTTCGCCATGTTTTTAGCAGAAATATCAGCTGTTGCATGTAGCCGGTAAGATGTAAACATGGCGTCGATCTCGCGAGACTTCGGCACGTGCGGCCATCAGGATATATACGAAGTCTCGTAGGAGCCATATATGGTCCAGTTTATTGTCCAAAGAGCGTATGTTGGCCAGTACGATGGTGGAGATGGCCGGCTTGTGTAGGCTAGCCGCTAGCCTGGCTCGGATACCTCCACGCTTGCCCCTCTTCTGCTTCCTGTCCCGTCGCTTGTGGCGCCTCCACTCTGGGCAAGGTGCGGGGGAGGGGGTCAGGGTTGGTGCAGGCCTCCGGAGCAGACCACTCATCTCATCACATGGTCATCAATCCATGTGTGTTTTCTCATGTACTCTTAAAAGTGTTGTTTATACCTCACACACTACTTGAGATAATTTTTGGAAAACAAAAGGCATGGTGGATACATGAGAACACATCACCAAAGGAATTCTAAGAGCTAGAGGAGTGTTCAACTCTTGAAATCCTGTGCTACAATGTAGGGTGTCACTGCCTCGCTGCATGTACCTGCAACACATCTATTTGATCTGCAGTGGCAGACAAGCATGACATCTTTGTTTTTTTACAACATATAGTAACATATAGTATCTGCTACAACATATAGTATATCCTGTGTTCTCCTTTGAAAGGACTTGTTCACACCTGGCATTAACATGTTCATTAACATTTTCTCACCTGGTATTAACATGTTTGTGTCTGGCATTACCATGTTTATTAACATGTAAACACAAACATGTTTATTATCATGTTCATGCCTGGCATTAACATGTTTATTAGTATGATCACACCTGGTATTTTCCAATTCTTCATATTTTATTCTAACGAAATTCGTTAAGGCAAGTAATTCAGTGCTTTTAAAGTCATGATATTAAGCTGACACGGATCCTTTATTTTGTTTGTGGTCAGACGCTGTTGCTGCGTCTCCAGCATAAGGCTGGCACGCGGTGCGTGTCGCAGTGTTAGATACAGTCGGCTTAATAAAGTCAGTGATCACAAGTTAGAATTATATATTTATTTTTTTTAAAACAACCTTTTATTCACTGAGGTTTGGATTGGATTCTTCGGGACATTTTAGCGTCTTTCTTCTGTGACAGACACATTTCACTACCGCCAATCCGTCTGTATGCTGCCATCTCTGACAGTATTTAACACAGAAGTCATTTGGAAAAGTATAAATCCAGTGTTCTTGAAGATTTGGGCTTTCACTTGGAGTTTTGTCTGAGATTTAAATGTGGTATGAACGTTCTCCTTGAACCTCAGTTCGGTGCGTTTGATCCTCCTTTAGACAGCCCAGCGCACACTTTGCATACTCATCATTTAATATTTTGAACTAACTGGTGGCAGACATCGTGTTGTGTGTCTTAGATGGTAGAGCCACAACTTACTCTCCTACCTGCATTAAGGGTCAGAAGTGTTTGAATTCATCATGCTTTGTTCTTGTTAATCAATTAATTATAGCTCCACCGTCATATGCATGCACACACACACACGCTCTCTCTCCCTCCCCCTCTGTCTCTTTCTCTGTCTCTGTCTCTAACAAAAAATTAAAGCTGCATTGCAATTAGCTACCACTTTCTCTGGTTTAAATAGCCTATTTATATTATTTTATTTTAGATTATTATATTATATTGTATTTATATTCTCACAGTGATTTTTAAACTTTTTGCCATACATGTAGACATGCTGATTTACAATCAATTTGGAGTGGTCCCTTAATTTTTTTCCCCAGAGCTGTAAATGCACACATGCATGATTCTTTATGAAGTAACAAACTTTTACATACACATTTAGCTATTTAATATAGTAACATACCATTTAAAGACATTGGTCCTATGTCATTATTGAATAATTAAATTTTTTGTGTTCTCTTTTATTTGGAAAAGTATCGAAAAGTATCGAAATGCATGTTGGTACCAAAATGTTGGTTTCGTGACAACACTACTCAGACCACATTTGGAGGTGGATTGGACTGAAAGTTTACACATCCTTTCATCAGTGTGTACACAGTGTGTCCTGGGCCATCACATTGAAGGACCACCCACTCAAATGATGCCCTATCCACACAAAACAGCTGTTAGAGCTCACTGACGACCAAGATCAGCAGACATTTGTGAACATGCCGTTTGTTTCAACTGGTTTAACTGTTCGACTAGTAATGTCGATAACCCCAGACTCCCTCAAATAAAAAAATAAAAAATAAAAAAACACACATTTTTTGAGAAATATTGAGTGAGGAGAAACATAATAAACTTTGTAAAACAGGTACAGCAAATTCTTAATCGTTTGTGCTGCCTTCCTCTTGTAAATTCAACATAAAATGCAATACAGTAAGTTGTTTCTTTTCAGGGAAAAACGAGTCAGTCGTGGCATCACTGTACTAATGGTTACTCCATGTCTACCAGCCAACATTTAGCAGGCGTTTCAACACACCATTTCAAACTGATTTCACCATTTACACTAGATTTGTAAAAGGAAACTTTCTATTGAACATTTTACAAATACAGTAAATGGTAATTAATATAGGCTACTCATTTGTTGCTGTCTTCCTTTAAAAAGTGCAAAAAAAAAAAATTATGAGTTGTTGAGTTAGGAGAAACGTTTGTGAAATGCTGTCAACGATAAATTCTCAATTGTTTGGGCCTTCTTGTAAATTCTGTATGAAATGCAATATATTTAGTTGTTTCTTTCTATGTAAAAATCATGTCAAAATCTCCTGCTCATAGTTCAGTTATACAATCCTAGTGCACCACAAAGCTAGACATGAAGCTTCTGCAGGGTGATTAAGGACTTAAGTGTGGCACTGAACTAACAAAAGGAACAAAAACTTAAATAAACTTTAAGATTAAATGGCCAAATGGACAGTAATGGACATTCCATTTGCATATGGAGCAGGGTCAATCACAAGTGGTTACTTGAGATGCATCTGGAGACACTGTTAATACAAGTATTAACCTGTGTGTGTATGAAGAACTTCTTTGTATACAATCAAATTATTACATTTTAAACTGCATTTGTATAAAACAGTGACATCATAGGCAGACAATCACACTATCAGCTAGACTGCAGCATCACAACAAGAGCCCCAGACGTCAAAGAACAACCCACATTAGGTTTCTACTTAATGTGTCTTCCTGATATTACTGATTACACCCACACTATGTGGGCTAAATCTGAACACCATGTTTGTTTAGTAACTTAGGCCACAACATTTTTCACATCTAAATAGTAGCTTTTGGAAAATGCTTCCCAGATTACACATTTTAGGGTGCATGAAGAAAACTGTCCTTTTCCCTTATCATTACAATTATTTAACAGCAAACACATGACACATAAATGTCAATACAGCCAATCGTCACACAGTACAGCTGTTGTCACTGTCATAGACTGATGTATTTTTTCAGACTGGTATCTCATTCAGAGTTCAATGAGTACCACTACATTGTGAATTTGAATATACTGAACTGATGGCTGTAATGCACAATTTTGATGATCTAGAAAGTTCAAATAACTCAGCCATTTATTTTTACATTTCAGTGTGGACAGAGAATGCTTCATAAATGACCTTGTAGTGCCAAAGTAGACACTTTTTTCCAAACATACAGTATATTGTTTTCTGTTAGTAGGCTTAGTGTGGAAATAGTTTAAAACCAGAGTTTTTGTTGTATTTAATGCTGTGGTTTATGATGCTGCTGTATTGCATTGCACATTGTGCTTCTAATATTTTGCACCTCCATACACAGTAAATACAACTTAAATATAAAATATTTTTCTACTTTTCTGGAGGCATAATGTTTCGCTGTTAACATTATCATTTTAAGCTTATTTTTCAGTGGCAATATGATGTGTTTATTAGGGATGATGCTTAACCGATGATCGATTAATCAGTCGTTAAGAATTTGATCACTCATGTGAAATTTAATTGACTTAACATCTGAAATATGTAGCCCTTTATATGTTGGATACACTTGTAGAAATAAGGGTTCCTCCTGAAGAGCTGTGGTTTGACCCAGAGCAATTTTCCTCTGAAGAACCCTTTTCATCCAAAGAACCTTTTTCAGAAGAAAGAACTCTTTAAGGATTGTCAAGGGTTCTTTGTAACATAATAGAAAACGACTCTCGGTTGACCCCCCTGGGTTGTGTCTAGATAAAACCCTAAAAGTAGAAAAGGTTCTGGATAGAACCTCCAGAGAGCGTTCTAGGTGGCACCATTTAAAGAGGACCTATTATACTCATTTTCTGGCCTTTTTACTGAGTTGTGGACTCCTATAGAGCAGCTACACACGATTACCCGCACACAAAGCTTTGTAGATCTTCAGGACGCTGTGCCTCTCTCTGCATCTCCTCCTTGTATTTCCTGCATCCCGCGAAAACGGTCTGTGTAATTTACTCCACCCCCCTGCCCTCCTCCATGTACGCCTCCCGCCGAGCCCACTCTGCTGTGACTGGTCACATTCCCGAGGAAAAAGCAACTCTATCCACCTCTACCTGGTGCTTGCCTCTTTAGGAAAGCTAAACACAGTTAACTTTCCCTCACCCCAGAACAAACATTTTCTGGGAACCATTGCTCAACGTGCTAACACTGTGAAATCGTTGTAGACAGCAGAGCAGCGCACAGCGATACAACAGAGCGGGGAGAGGGCAGGCCTAGAGCATATGCTGGGGCATTCCCATATAAGTAAGTCTGGCACGCAGTAACGTCAATGTGACCTCACTGTTTAAAAAAAGACTGTAAAACACAGCATGCAGGGCTCACTTCCAAATGCACGAACCTCATTATTTGACGCGTTGGCATCGTTTAACACGAGTATCCAACATTGTAACAACTAGGGCTGCAACGAGTGGCATATTTTACTATCCGAGTGTTCAGGGTCACTATTCGAGTAGTACTCGAGTACTCGTTTACCAACGGGGGGGGGGGCGTCCTGTTAGATCACTTATAATTAAGAGGGGAAACTGCCTGCCACGTAAATCAGACAGTAAAGTAACACACTTTTTTCATAATAACACACATTTTATTTTAATAAAACAGCTGAAACAGTTGACCATACAGTGTGATATTTTTCCTCATAGATCCTTCCTCAAATCACTCGCGATTCAAAGAGAACAAAAAAAAAGAAAAAAAGAAGGCATGCCACGGAATTAAATTGTCCCGTTAATAGGCTAAACATTTTTCTTATAACGGCAGCGCACACTTCAATAAAGGAACCATTAACATTTCGGCCTAAATAAACAATAAAATATTGGCTTATACATTTTTTAACCCAGAACGAGGTGGTGGTCAGCAGCAGTGCAATTATAGCCCAAAAGCAGCGCATTATTCCAAAAACGAACCATAGGCTATTATGAATCTTCTAACGTTAAATGCTATAGAAATAAGTTTTATGCAACAAGGCAGGTAGGCTTTAGTGCAAACAGTGAGTGCAGTTAAACAGCAGAACAACATACAACGCCATCGTAACAACAAGCCTAGTAACAACATTTATAGGTCAGAAAAGAGGAAAAGCATAATAGTTCTCCTTTAACCATATAAGGTTTCTCTGTGGAACCTCTCACAGGGAGTTCAAGGTGAAACCTTTCACAGATGATTGGTATAAGCCATTATGTTGGGTTCTAGGTAGAACTCTTTGAAAGAGTTCCAAGTGAACTTTTATAAAAGGTTCTAACAAGAACCAAAAATGGTTTTCCTATGGGGACAAACCCAAAAACCCAATATGGTTCTGGTTAATACCTTTATCTCTAAGGGTGTAATTCAAAGAATGTGCAACATGTGGCTGTGGAATATAAATTAAAAAAAAATGAAATGAAATAAAATAAATAAAACTTTGATTGAGGGGGAAATTTTATTTGTTATTGTTTCGTAAATGCAAAATTTTCAGATTTTGTAAGTATCATGATAAGCACGAATTTTGCCAATGATCAGTTAAGGAAGGAGCTTACAATTAGCAATCCTAGTGTTCATCAAAGTGAATCTAGCTTTTGTATGCAATTTTATTACCAAGTTTTTGTTACTAACAACTAAATCTTATTTTACAGCCTTGCTGTTAAATGATAAATAAATAACCGTGTATCCTTTTTATACAAAAGGTCAATTTCTGACACTGTTGACTTTCTGAGACATCTGCACTAATTATATGCAATTAGAATGCATCATATTAATAGGAAAATGAAAATTAATAGGAAGTGAGTTTAAGTGCAGGTTCTTTACCTGACTATCTGTAGATTACTATCATGTTTCTAATGCAACATGTGTAGAACTAACACTATAAAGCACTCACTGCTCCTAACCATCCAGCCCTGTTCTGCATTCACTCAGCGAGCTTCGCAGTCTATTGTCTTCCGGCCGGGCAGTTCCTGCTGACTACGTCTGAGCCAATGAGAGGCATGACAGATGAAGCTTATCCAATCAGCAGCGGCTATAGTCAACTCCACAATAGGATACTCCCCACCAGTTCAGTTTCTACTATTTTGGCGGCTGTGCGGAAAACATGGCGGAAAATTTGAAAGGTAACCTATGAAAACTACATATGACTCTATATATTTATTTATTCTTGGTGTATGGGAAAGTCTGTGTGGTAACTTTTTGGAGCCCTCGAATATTAAAGTTTTTCTGTCTTCCAGTTTACGTAAGATTAACGACAGCGGTGGCTTGTATGTGACTGTGACCGTAGGAAGTCGTCAGTTGTCCTGCAGTTAAATGCAGCCTCTTTTGTTCGGTATCTGCGCGTGTGAACTCACAGTAACTCTGATGTAGTTTAGATGTAGCGTTATGTTATCTGTTAGAAGAAGCATAAATGAATGACTTAGTAAAGTCAGTTAAGCCCTGTGCAGTTTATGGGCAGGCGGTGTGGTTTAGCGGGCAAAACTAACGATAAGTTCCTCCACAAGTTTCAGGCGCCATGCAGCGTCACGTTATGTCTAATTGAATTATAAACGTATTTTTGGCTCTTTGATGTTCCCGTTAAAGGTGACGTTATGCACGCAACGATTCAAGTCCTAAAAAAATGGTTCTAACCTTATAATGGGGACAACTTGTCAGTGACGTTTTTCTTTAAAAGCACACATTGCTTTTCTTTTTTCCAACTCAGGAACCGTCACACACTAAAAAAGTAAGGTTCAATATTCGAGAGCCAAATGTGTTCCAGTCCATTGACACGAAGAAGTCACCCTTTTGTAATGTAAACGTTCCACGGTTAACGTGCCGTTTCATTATCTTGCAGTGTTTGGCGGTAGAAGGCGGAGTTACCAGAAAAGTAGATTTTATTGCGATAAAATGCTCCTCACAGGATTATATATATGCCGAATTAAGTCACGCATCCAGACATTGTTAATAGGTATCAAAGTCATGTTATTGTGCTTTGCATCTTCAGCAATTGGCAGTCCCATTTTAAACTGACTGACTTTTAAATGGAGTTTGGTGCTAAGTGAATTTGGTTAAAGGGAGTTGTTGTTGTCAGATTGCAGTGTGGCCTGTAAAACATCCTGGGTTGAGCTAGAAGCCCTGTGTCGCAGTGAGAAGCTCCACTGTGAGGAGCTCGGAGTCAACAGAACCAACATCAATGATTATGAGGTGGAGTTCCTCTGTGACTACAAAAAGACGAAGGTAAGATACCAGTGTTGTAGCAGCTCTGCTTATCATGGTACATTGCAAGTGGTAAGTATTAGGGCTGGACAATATGGCAAAAAATGTTATCACGATAATTTTTCCTGTATTGATCAATATCGATATTTATCATGATATATAATTTGATAATGCTGTGAGTTTGAAAAGTATCCTGACACCTGAAGAAACCAAATGATTCATGAGATGAACTTACCATTCAGTCACTTAACATTGATCTATACAGATATGCATTTAAAAATAAAATAGAGAAAAATGAAATAGTTTTTGAAAAGTAGTGCGCCTTAAAATAAAGTGCTTACAGCTTGAATTTTCCTTCTTCTATGTTAACTGTTTCACATCTTGATGTAACAGTCTCAACTAAGGCTGCAGCTATCAATTATTTAAGTAATCTATCAATTATTCTGGCGATTAATCGAGTAATCTGATAAGAAATATTGCATGTTCTGCAATTTTTTCTATTACATTACTTTTGTTTTGTCCAAGAGCAATGGTGATATGGAAAATGACAGGTCTCTTACATGAACAACTATTAATTGCGAAGGTAAAATTACAAAGTAAAGTAACTTTACTTTTACTGAAGTAAAAGATCTGAGTAGTTTTTCTATCACAACAGGTCAGTGATCAGTGTTTCAGTGACTCTCTGTGGTTCAGTGAATAAACTGTTTTATTTACGGCAGCTTGTCACATTAAAACATCTGTACCATGACATGATTGTCTATTCTTGGAGCAGTGCACTGCTCTCAATCGTGTCTAGAAGGGAACCCTTTATTTGCAAAACTCTCACGAGATTTGTTTCTGTTGTTTCTGATAAAATAATCAAACTCGCGCGATCTTTTGCTGGTCTAGGGTTCCCTTCTGGACACGACCCTCTCTGCCTCTGTCAAACTAATTCTAACAGACTGTCTGTGAACTAGGGATGCAAATTATCGAGTAATTCATTAATCGATAGTTGTTTCATCTTATCGATCGATGATCGATTAATTGATAAGCGGCAATTTTTCTGAGAAGCTGAATTTCCCTCTGAATCAATAGGTTCCTTTCTACGAAAATGCTATCTTTCTTATGAAAGAGAAAATGTAAATCATATTCCTTAATAAAAGATTTATTCTTAACAGCAGGGAACAACACATTCACAAATCTCTTCAGTGTTGCCAACTCTTCAGTAAGGAAAGTAGCTATTGGCTGTCCTAAAAGTCGCTAGAAGTCGCCAAATGATGTAATCGTCTAATTTGCATAATTGACCATTTGCATGTAATTGTAATGGACGCTGTAGTAGAGAGGAATAAGTTATTTGAAACACATCTCATTTCATAATATCTGATTTCATGAAACCGTCTATACAAAAAATTGTTTAGAATGTTAAAGTTATGGCAATAATGTTCGTTTTACTGTGACTTGTTGTAGGCTCCTAAATTCAGCATAAGGTTAGAAACTGAACCAAACTTAAGAAAACTAAACTAAATCAGCGGTGGCGTTGCACATGCACCATTCATTGGCAGTCTGGACGCAGAGTGGTGTGGGTCTCATCTCTGCTCTGACTGCAGCTACAACTGCTGCGCGAGGCTGCTGTGAGACTGACCGTCTGTGAGTGCTTTGGGACGGGGGAGGGGCTCACGGCAGCACCCGCTGCTCGTTGATGACAGTAACTGCAGAATATATGCTTTCACGTCAGTCTCCAAAACACCAGAAAAAGTCGCTAGATTTGTCACTAGTCTCTTTTGACAAAAAAAAGTCGCCAAGAGGATTTGGAAAGTCGACAGATTTAGCGAGAAAGTCGCCAAGTTGGCAACACTGCATCTCTTGTGTTCCCACGTGTGCGTCAAGGACGTCTGGCGTCAAGCGCGCCCTCATGCGGGCTGGCGGGGAATTACGGGTTCGAAATGCAATCAATTGCAATTAATTTATTTTAATCGAGTAATTTCTTATCGACAATTAATCGATAATCGATTAATTGTTTGCATCCCTACTGTAAACAGTATGATGTGACACTCTGCAGTGTTTTACACACACACACACACACACTTGTGCAGACACTCAGGTATAGTTTGTGACCAGTTTTGGCTTTTTTTTTTTTTTTAGTCAGTCCGAGAGCACGAAGGCATAAGCGATTGA
>JAJHUR010098597.1:3359-15269 GCA_027495735.1 Lutjanus campechanus | reverse complement strand
TTACATGGCAACGCCAACACATCTGTATTTGTCTTTCTCGGAGCTTGAGCACATCCTCCAGACATCATCAGTGTGCGTGTTTATTTCCTCCCCTCTAGCAGTCATTTTACGACTGGAGGACAAAGACAGTCCTATCCTGCCACACACACACACTCAGCCCACAATGTGTGCTTGTGGTTTGCTCTACAGTCCGAGTAGCCTTCAGATCTATAAGTGTAGTCTACAATGGACTAACCTGTCACTGACCCCAGCTGAACGGCTGTGTTGGCACATGCAGCTGTCAGCTGAGTCCTTTATTACCACCTGACCTCAGACTTTCAGTGGGAAAAACTCTGACCGCACAGAAACACATATAGAAACATATAGAGCAGTCATTCCCAAACACTGGGTTGGGACCCACAGGTGGGCCACAGGAGATTTTATTTGGGTCACCACATAAATAAAAGACTGACAGAAATTTACTAGTATCTTCATTATAATTCAGTAGCCTAAAATATTCTATATAATTTTCCTGATGAGAGGAAATGTCCTGTTCAGTCAGCCTAAAGGGATTAATTTGTCGTTTATTAAATATTTACCGTGTGTATATGTTTGCGATAACACACGTCAAGATAAGGACTTTAAATAATTTATTGCCAATCAATCTGTCCATTATATTCATGATTGCTCGATCAGTTGTTGGTGAAAAATGGTGAAAAATATCAACCTGGCAAGAATTTTTCCATTCATTGATTAGTTGTTTGGTTCATGAAATGTCAGAAAATAATGAAAAACGATTAATTAATCCTGTCACAATCTTGTCAATTGAAAAATAGGTCCAAACATGTGAAAACAGGTGGGATTTTGATGTTTTTTCATTAAGAGTTACTCAAACTGATCAACTGATTATGAAAATAGTTGGCATTTAATTTAAAAATTGATTAATTGCTGCAACTCCAGTCAAGATAATTTAAGGTGATGCGGAAATGGAAGTTAAAACGGCGAAGAACATTGATTCATGCACAAATTAAGTCTAACAAAGATTTATTAATAAGGTATATTGTGGATTGGGTCATGTTTGTCGTTCTTTAAAAGTGGGTCTCCCAGAAAAAAAGGTTTGGACCTGTTAAGACTGAGGCCCCCAAAACAGGGACAAATCTTTATTTAATTCAGTTCAATTTTAAGTGTATAGCACCAAGGGTTGCAGATTTTCAATTAATCATTCATAATTTATAAGATAGTAAAATGTACATTTTATGTCTCATTTTCTTTTATTTTTTGTTTTTGTTTTTTCTCTCATAAGTTTGTTTCCTTACTCAACAAATGTCTCCACCAGACAAAACGATGTCAACTGTGGTGCAATTATTGCAATTTCTAGACTATCAATTATCGATTAATAATAATATCAATTAATACATTTTTAATTGGTTACATTATTGATGGTGAATAATGATTAATCATCAACATCTGTAATAACGCCAAATCATGAAAAATTCTTCTCCGTGCCCTTTTTAGAAAGAGCAGGTCCAGATCGTGCTCTTTATAAGCCAAATAAGGGATTGCCTCATTTGACATTGTTTTGTCTTGCAGAACTATTTGTTGAAGAACAAAACTTAAAAATCAGAGAAAATAATGAGAAAACATTTATCTTACCTATTATTAATGATTATCTATCTACTATTGGTTGAGGAAAATGCACAAAATTTGAAACCTTGACCACTAAAGCAACTGTGGCGAGGAAAACCTTTACAAATATATATGTAGATCATTATCATCAAATATACTTTCTTTCTTAAAAATTAATGATGTGGGTCTGTCTGTATAATTATGTGTGTGTCACTTCGAGATGACGATGATGATGATGATGATGATGATGATGATGGGCTTTGTGACGGGGCAGGTAATCCCCAGCATGCAGCTGTATGACGTCCATCTCTTTGAGCTCACTGAGCAGATGGAAACTCCGTGGATTAGCTCTCATAAACAGACACACTGCCGGGCGAAGTCATTCATACGTCCTGTAGTTGCCAGACGAAGTAGTACGCTGTCAGAGAAGGAGATACAAACAGGGACGGAGAGACTGAAGGACAGATACCTAACAGAAACTTTTTGTGTCTTTTATTCTTCAATTTAGCCAGTATCATTTGTTTGTCTTTTCTTTCTTTGTTTTGGTTTTCTTAACTGTGACCTCTTTAAGTGTGAAAATGACAGTCATCTGTTTTTTAAAGTGAGTATCTGTCTGTTGGATTATTTGGGTTAGCTCAGAGTGTTTGCCAACGTCACATGTCTGATGGGATTTGACAGACACACTGATATTAATGGTTTGTATCTTCTCTTGCAGTGTGCCCACCGTCCCAGTGAAGAACCTCAATGGATCCAGTCCCGTTCACCCTGCACTAGCCGGTAAGAACACACGACTCACTACTGGTCACAGAATTTCACAAGAAACCAGAAAGGAATACCTGTATCTCTTCTGTTTCTTTTCTAATCAGACTCAGTGTCTCTCTCTCTCTATTTCAGGGATCACAGGGATCCTGATGAGTGCTGCCGCTCTGCCCGTGTGTCTGACCAGGCCTCCAAAACTTGTGCTGCACCCTCCACCTGTCAGCAAAAGTGACATCAAACCTGTGCCAGGCTTCGGCCACTGCTGCAGGAAGACCACCAAGAAACAGGCTCGCAAAGGTGAGCACTCAGGTCAAGACCAAACACAGAAAAGAGGAAGTTCTGCTTCTACAAATACATTACTTTGATGGTTTCATTTTATGCAACTTTATACTTCTCTACATCTCAGAGGTGAATATTGTAGTTTCTACTCTACTGCATGTGTCTGACAGGTTTAGGTACTTCAGATTACAATTTTTCATACCCTTCCTGCCACACACAGTAAATGTTGCTGGCTTTGGATAATTATCTGTCGGTCCTGACTTCTAGATGTTGTGGGGTACAAACCCAACATTTAATCTGTATGTATCACATCATTATTAACAACCCAGTCGTATGTTTTTCTTCAGGACCCAACAAATGTCCTCTTGCATTTCAGCCCGTATTTTGTTTTAGGATTGACTGCTTTAATCTATGAAGTAAACAAGGCTTCCTGTGCCTTTTGCACGAGGACAGACAGACATCTTGCAGAGCAGAGCAAACTCTTTGAGAAGAGAAAATATAACATATTCAAAATGTGAAAAAATAAACTGAAGAGGTTGGAGATCCCAGCCACACAGTCCCAGCCATCACACCAAGCTCAGCCCACTTACCTGCCTAAAAAGAATCTAAACAAAAAGCTCAGTGCTGCAGTACAGCAGATAGAGAGAGAGAGAGAGAAAGAGGGAGAGAGAACAGAAATACACCACAACCTTTGTGAAGTAATAAACATACAAGGTCACACGTAACAGATAGATCTAAACTTTTGTAGACATAATTCACCAACAGTTGTCACACAGACAGACAACTTGGACTTTCCTTTCATCCTCTCATCTCCCTTCTTTCTGTCTGCAGGTAAAACTCCAGAGGAGGTGGTGAAGAAGTACCTGCAGAAAGTAAAAAGTCCACCAGAGGAGGTATGAACAGAATCTAACGCACAGGACACAAAATGTTGGTTTCACATTAATGATAAAGAGCAATCAGGTTTTCATGATGGGTTTTCATTTTCATTCCCTTCCTTGTCTTTCCTAGGACTGTACCATCTGTATGGAGCCGTTGGGGGGTCCATCTGGATATAAAGGTCCAGGCGTGGGGCCTGTGTCTCGGGCGGAGTCAGTCGGGCGACTAGCACAGTGCGGACACCAGTACCATTTCCAGTGTCTGGTGGCCATGTATAATAATGGCAACAAGGACGGCAGGTAGGTTACATGTTATGTGTATAAAATATAAATGATGAAAAACATTGTTTTTCACCATTTGAGGTTTGACTGCTGCTGTTTACATTATGTCATCTTGTTGCATCCTCCTCTTCTTCAGTAGTATAAATGTTTTGTAACTGGAAAACTGGCACTGTTTCCTGCTTATTTCACTAAACCCACATCTAATACTCGCATAACGGAGGTGGATGGAAACATTCAACAAATTTGGTTAAAATTTGCAACTCATTAGATGAAAACACAACAGAAAGACCATTACTCTCCATTGCTGCTCAACTTTTTAGCAAATAAGCTCTGTAATCAATCAGTCTTGTTGTCTCTCTCAGTCTTCAGTGTCCCACCTGTAAAACCATCTACGGCGTAAAGACAGGCAACCAACCGGCAGGGAAGATGGAGTACCATGTCATCCCTCACTCTCTACCGGGGCATCCTGACTGCAAAACCATACGCATCATCTACAACATACCACCAGGCATTCAGGTACAGCATTGTTGTTTTTTTTCCTAGTCAGAGTTTGACTGATCAATGTGACTGTCTACTAATTTTAATCCTCTCTCTGTCCTTTCAGGGACCAGAGCATCCGAACCCAGGGAAGCCCTTCACTGCCAGAGGCTTTCCCCGACACTGCTACCTCCCAGACAGCGAGAAAGGACGCAAGGTAAACACAATTCATCATTCCCATTACAGACAGCCAACCTTATTAACCTTAAACCTTAATAGATAGATTTTAAATGGTGTTTTTTAAAATAAGCCTTTTGTTCTTACCTTTACCCTGAACTGCCATCAGGTACTGAGACTGCTCCTGGTAGCGTGGGACCGCAGGTTGATCTTCTCAGTAGGTACTTCAAGCACTACAGGAGAGTCTGACACCGTCATCTGGAATGAGGTACATACATAAACAATACCGTTATACTGCAATACAATACTGTAAATCAAGAAATGAATGGAAATTAATTTGACTGACTGTTGTTTAGAGAGATCAACAACTTACATTTCTTTGGGACAGAATTATTCCTGTACAACTGCTGTTAAAATAATTTGCTCATAGTAAGCAAGCTGCAGCTTCCATGACAACATGAGGGGGAAAAAAGGTAGTACTGGTAGCCTGCTTCAAGCTGGCTACCTGATTGAGACATTTTTAGAAATGTAACATACAAATCACTGGAGGTTTAATTTCACTTTTAAGACTCTCACAATGGCCCTGGTGTTTGGCAGGTTCTGGCTGTAGTTAGTCAAAGGGCTATTTAAATCACATAATTGGCAAATTAATGTTTTTCGAGTGTGTTCACTTGCAGTGTGCGCTATCATTCAGAGCATGGACACATATGTAGACGCCACATTGGCCTTTGGAACAAGCTGCAACGATTGATTGATTTTTATTTAACTATTAAGTTAATTGCCACCTAGTTTGAAAATCACTTTCTAATCATTTTGAGTCCGTTTTTAATAAAAAGTTCTCAAATTCTTAAAATTCTCTGATTTCACCTTTTCAAATGTGAATATTTTCTGGTATCTTGACTCCTCTATCATAGTTAACTTAATATCTTTGGGTTGTTGACAAAACAAGACATTACCTTGGGCAGCAACATTTTTCACCATTTTCTGACATTTTATGGACCAAACAACTAATCGATTAATCAAGAAAATAATCAACAGATGGTTAATCAATTATGAAAAGAATGATTAGTTGCAGCCCCAGACGTTCTCATATTGAAGGGTTCATTCAAGGATTCAAGAGCATTTATCATCATCATACAACACAGGGTTGTACAGTGAAAACAACTGTTGTAGTTCCTTCATAATACACAGAAAATACAACATATTTACAAATCATGACCTAAGTGCAGTAAGGTTAAAAAAAAAAAAAAAATCTACTCAATGTAGATCATGAACCTTTGATTATAAGAATGACTCATTCAAAGTGGTTGAAAAATAAATGTTATCGTCCTTTTGATCCAAAAAAAAAATGCATGTTTGATCACAGGCCAGTGTTGCCTGGACCAATATGGCAACAACACTGACGTGATAATGCGCAATAATGGACCAAAGCGATCAATGTGGTGTCTACGCACTAATGTCTATGCTTATCATATGGAGTCCAGCCATAGTATTTCAATATTATTTCATGATATTTCATGCCACCTATTGGCACGGGGGGAGCAAAATGATAGACTGACCCGGACCGATGTGATGACTACAAGTGGTCTCCACTTGTGTATATACACAACAGGTTCGTTGTTACAGAAACATAAGACCATATTTGTGCCCTATCTTCTAGGTCCACCATAAGACTGAGTTTGGCTCTAACCTGACGGGCCACGGCTTCCCCGACCCCGGACACCTCGATAATGTCCTGGAAGAGCTCCGAGCTCAGGGCATCACAGAGGATGACGGACTGATGGAAAAATGAAAGGACAAACGACCGGGGCAGCGGAGATGCAGGAGACATCCATGTGAGAGTAGTGACAGGGTGACATGGAGGACAAGGAGTAGAGGAAGAGAATCGGGCCTAAAATAAGAGAAGCAGCAGGAAGAGGAAAAGAGGAGGTCCTAGACTGAGACGCACTCTCTCTGCCAGCACTTAAGAAGGGGTGCCGGGGGACGTTTCAAGTTATAGAAAACATTGATTTTGTTTTTTGCAGAGGTTTACCACTTTTCAAGATTGAGTCACTGCTGGGTTGCAAGTCAGTCTAAACTTCAATGTTTTCAAGCAAGCACGTGAACAGAAGTAGGAGGAGAGTGTGAGGAAGAAGCAGCACAAAGAAACATAGACGGCACTCAAGGTTTTAGCAGTTTAGCAGCTAGGTACTACATGTCGACAAGTGAGAATGAACTGGTACTAATATTTAGGACAAAAACAAGTTTACTTTACTGAGAGAAAGAGTAGCTGGGAAAAGATGGTACAATTTTAGAGCAGTTCAATGAAAACAGGGAGAGAAAGGACAAAGGAAGACAGAAGTTGGAGCACTGGGGGAGGGGACCGGAGAAACAAGCAGGAATAACGTAGCAGAAAGAGAGAAAGATGGTGCACGAATGTAGCCTAGGATAGGAGTAGAGTAAAATTAACTTGTATGGTTCTTAACAGGTACGTTAGCATTCACTAAAAACCCAAGGAAACCAAGAGTGATGAAGGGAGAGAGACAGACAGTGTGCTGGCTTTGTTGAAATTACCTGCTTGCTTGTGGTTGAAGTTTAGTGCTTCTGCTCCCTCTTGTGGTGATAATGATGAACTACAAGCATCAGCCTGCAAGCTACTGGAACAAATCAAAATGTTTCTCTGAGTTATCCACCTGTGTTATTTTTTTTATCATTGTTACTATAATCCTCATTTAACATCATTCCATACTTTACCTCTTACCTTTGACTTGATGGGTTTTATAAGACCTGGGCTCTGTTTGCTTATGATTGTGCGCGAGATGACAAAAGACCAAACTGAGGCCGAGTCATTTTGGCCTGTTTTGGAGTCTTACTTTTGAGCCACTGTGGTACAAGTTAACCTTAGATACACAGGTACCAGTATTTACTTACATATCTTTATTTTATTTTTGTCCCTTTTGATGGTTCATATGCTTTCAGTGGATGTGAATAAAAACCTGATGAAGCATTTTTTAGGGGACTGCCTAGAATTTAGTGGTGAGGATTTGCTTCAAAGCCTCAGTGTTTAGTTCTAGTTGAATGAGCTTCACTGTCAGTTGCTTAAATTCAAGAGACATGAACTGGGGCCGGTCTCACAGCCAGAAAGCCCTTCAGATTGGGCAGAGGGTTGGCCGGTCAGGAGAGAATGGAGAGGACAAGAGGTAGAGCTGAAAGAGAGGTCATGGCCTGGTCTGCACAAACACACAGTTGGGGCTGTATTTTTTTTATTTTTTTTTTAATTCAATACCCTTCAGCTGATACTGATACAAACAGAGTACTTCATACGATAAGTGGACAGGTGCGTAGGAGAAGAGTCAACAATAAAAGCAAAAAGACTCCTGAACACTGTCTGCTGTACTTGCAAATTCAGTATTTTTTGTTTTTTTTTAACATCAAATGGTGTGATGATCTTCATTAGGTTAATTTTACATCAATCGGGTCACACGACATAATTACATCATTCAATCACAAGTCGCGTGCAGTGATTGGCTCCAAGCAGGGAACTGCACCACCATTCATCAAATTACACATTAAGACCCACTAATGGAAATTCCTCTCTTTTTGTGTCATCAAATGTAGTTAATGAGTACTAAAGGGCCAACCACAATAACAACAAAAACTATAATGATAACACTGTGAGCATTCACACTGATGAACAATGACATTCTGTAAACAGTGGCATCAGGCACACAGCGTTTGACTGAAGTGCCCTGACCCTCTGAGATCCAGAGGTGTACAAGAGTTTTCAGTCTCTAAGCCTTACATGTTAGTGTTTAATAGGTTTTAGGCTATACCCTGTATATTCAAAAGGATTTTGATTGGCTGTTAGCATGTATCATTCATCAAATCACTCTGAAAGTTATCCGCAAAATTATTTGCCACTCTGGTGTGGAGTAGAACAATTTTTAAAAAGTATAAATTTATAGTAATTGTTCTTGGTGTGGACAGCCCTTAAAACTTTCCTCATTCTTACCTGAGATGTTAAATTTCAAATGCAGAAAACCCATTTTAGACCAACTTTAGGAAACATATTACAGCTGGGCTCACTCCTGATTGGCCGGCATCACTAACACAGCTAAAAACCTTCCATTCAGACCAGCTCCCAGCATCTGAACCATATAAAACAGATGGGCCCCTGTGTCGGCCAATCAGGGACCAGTAATGTGATGTCTTCCTGTGAAGATGTTAATAAATTCAATAGATATTCTTTTAAATCAGGTTTTTTAGGACAAAATATCACAAAGAGAATTATTATGCGCCTGCAGCAGAGGAGCAGTGTGACTGTGAAAAGACAGATTGTAAAAGAGAAGATGATATGGGACCTTTTAATCTATGATTTAATAGCATCATTCTTACCTCAACAACTCTCCTCTTCTTATCTCCACCTCTCCTGACTGATCAACATACTGCCCAGTCTCTGGAGTTGGGTCTGTAAATGACCCATATTGATGTTACAAGACCTCTGTGTGTGTGTGTGTGTGTGTGTGTGTGTGTGTGTGTGTGCGCGCGCGTGCGTGTATGCGTGCGTGCGTGCGTGTGCGCGTGAGAGAGAGAGAGAGAGAGAAAGAGAATCTGTGTACTGTGTATACTACCAACACGCTCCCAGTTTAGGGTATTACTTTGGTACTCCATGGGAATCACATCATCCTTTAAGTCTGATGATGACTGATGATGGTCCTCCCTGTACGGTAACTTCTTCATAATGTTTTTTTTTATATATGAAATATAGTTACACTTTTGGTTTTTAATAGCATTTTTATTGACACTATCATAGAGTAAATTGCCTTTTTTCATTTTGTACATTTATGTTGTATTAATTATGCCCTTTTTCATTTGTTGCAATTGGTTTACAAAGACAGTATTGTTGAATACAAAGTCTTTTTTTTTTCATTGTGTACAGACATAAGCTGATTTGCATCGTCTTTTCTTTGGAAAAGGAATTTGATGGTAGACTTTTATCTGAGTGTGACATGTAATGAATTTTAATAGCAAGTCAAACCCTTATACACCTGCTTTTCTGTGAAGCAAAGAACACTTCAAGTTTCTACATATCATCCATCTGTCCTGCTACAGAAGATTATTAGAGCCAGGCATGAGGGGAAAAATTGATAAGTTTATTTTATTAAATTTTTTTTTTTTTTTTTTTCATTTCAAGTGAAAATGTTAAGAACTTTTAGTAAGAAAAAAAGATCAATCAGGAGGGATTGTTTTTGGTTTGTTTTTGTTTTCTTTAGAATGAAGTCAAAATGTTAAGAATGAAGTCTGTCTTTTAGATTTAGCTCCAAGCATAAGAAAAAAAATATCAGATGTGGTAGATTTTATTTTTTGATTTGTTTTGTTTTTGTTTGAGAATTAAGTTGAAATATCAAAAATAAAGTCAAACTTTTAGCCAGGCATTAGAAGAACAAAAATAAATCAGAGGTTTTAAGAATAAAATTTCGAAATGTCAAGAATAAAGTTGAAATTTTGGTGTCACTGCCAGGTATGAGAAAAAATGTTTTGTGCATTTTGAGAACAAAGTGGAAATATTGAGAATTGAGTTTAAATACCATTGTCAATTATATTTTAATGTTATTCTCAATATTTCAACCTTATTCTCAAAATGCAAAAAAAAATGTGTTTCTATTTTTATTTTTTATTTTTTTGTTTGTTTGTTTTTGTTTTTGTTTTCTGAAAGTTTGACTTGATTCTCAACATTTCAACTCAATTTTCAAAATATTGAAAATAGCTTATTCCTGATCCTAATACTCTTCTGCAGTCCTGCTACTGTGCCGTTATCTGCCAACTGGGGCTCTCAGTATTTGTGACCCCGAAAGTAGCAGATTTGTTGATTGACATTTTGGTTTTAGTCTCATGTCCACCCCTCACTTAGAGGTAGAATTGTTCAAGTGCAGGTGGCTTGATGAAAATGAAAATTGTAAAGTGTTATTGTGTCGTAGCAGTTTTCTTGCTCCTTTGGCCCAAACACTGCACAATGACTTGAGAAAACACAGATTTTGTATGATCAGTAAGTCACTTATCTTGCTTTTAATTTGTCTTTTTGTCATTAAAAGAATGAATTTTGATTTCTAAACAATGAAATGTCATTTCTAGTTTTATTGCTGTTTCTCTTGACTTGCTGTATTGGATGATGTGGCCATAATTTTGTTTTTGTGGGGTTAAAAGGACGAATTATTAAAATGAACCTAAAGTGTCTTTAGAGAATTTAATTTGAAGGCTTTGATCCATGGTACGCAGTGTCTGAAACCATGTGAGCCACATAGCCAACAATAGCCAACAGCTATGCGCAGTAACTGACCATTTCGGTTTTGTCCCTTCTTTAAATGTGGATGTCTTACCCATCACCTGTTCTCATCCCCAATGAAGGCGATATCTCCTCCAAACGTCTGTGGATGAGGGCTCTCTCTGACATATCTTTTTGTTTATGGGATGGGTGGGTGAAAAAGCGGTGATTCATAGGTGCTGGTATGGGAGAGAGATTAAAACATGATGAGAAAAGAAAAGTGTAAATATTGCAAAAATAATTGCTGGAGTATGAGTGATTAATACAAGAAAAAAATAAAGAATGAATGAAACATTGTTGTGATGTTTTCATTTAGCAGCTATAGAAAAAAAAACTGTACAAAGTAACCTCTGGGAGATATAAATATAAATTTAAAAACTTTTCTTAAAAAATACATCACTCAATGTCCGTTTTTCGTGTACAGTCTTGTAATAAAAATTATGTATCACCTCTCACTACGCATGCCCCTTCGATAGCTCAGTTGGTAGAGCGGAGGACTGTAGGTGTACAAGGCAGTGATCCTTAGGTCGCTGGTTCGAATCCGGCTCGAAGGAGGTGCTTACTTTTCAGACGGATGCACACGTTTGTAAACAGTCAACAAACACACTGCTCCAAAGCCTCAAGGATCAATGTCTTTTTGTCTCTTTCACAATAACAACGTTTTAATAAGAATATTTCAAATATCAAGATATGCTCGGCATAAATACATTTATTGATTCCTGTTGGCAGGTTAAAATGAAGACTTTTATATAATGTCTACTTGTTGGCGCTGTGGGAGTAAAGCAGCTGTTGTTCCTGTATTACCGTCACTGGTTTGAAGGAAAATGATAGATAAATAAATAATTTTAGAAAACACAGCCAAACACGTGTAAATGAATGCCGAAATAAATAAATAAATAAATAGATGAATAAATAAATGTAGAAATATATACGGAAATCAATAATGAAATCTATGAATAAGTAATTAAATGGTATTCAAACATTAAAATAAATGTCTCAAATTTATTAATACATTTTCATACACACTAATATATTTATTTTTCGTACAACTTTTATTTATTCTTGTTTTAAAGCATTTTTATTATTTACCGTATATCTACATTTATTTCAAAATGTGCGTATTCATTTATTAAACCAACTGCTTGATCTATGTCT
>JAJHUR010098595.1:0-25295 GCA_027495735.1 Lutjanus campechanus | reverse complement strand
GAAGTGAGGAATGAAAGGAGAAAATGAGAGAAGAGGGAATAAGGGAGCGAAGGAGGAGAGAAAAGGCTGGGGAAGGAAACGTGAAATGTAGAAAGGATAACAAGGACACATGGTTTAAGAAATACAGGTACAAGAAACTAAAGAGGCAAACGAGAGAGGATAGAGGGAAGAAAATGACCAAGATTAACTCTTTCCATTACACACCATGTGGGCTTTCTTACAGTCCCACCCTTGATCCAAAATGTCCAGTCCTGCACACAACTTAAAGTTCTTCAAGCGTGATAGTCAGTAAATGGTCTTCATTGTTTACAGCTGTTTTGTTGTAATGAATGTGCATAGGCGAAAGCCTTTGCAGGGCCCAAGGGTGTCAAGTGATCCGCCCAGTGCTGTTCCTGACAGCATCATTGTGATGGCTTAAGAACTGAAGCTGTAATGCACTGAGTAGTATACACACCGAGACAAGACAGCATGTTTTCAGCACAGAGCCCATTCATCTTCTAAGTACGTTTCATTTCGTCTTGTTTTGTATTTAAAGAACACAGAGGCATGCGATGGCGGTGTACACACTGAAGTGTTCTGGGCAGAAATCCAACCGCAGGAGAGTTTACGTAATACTGTACAGCTGACAGCCGTACCTGTTTACATTATTTGTAGTTTATATTTTCAGTATGTTTACACCGTCCTTAATTGTGTCTAATGTAAAATTTCCAAACCAAATCAGTATCTTGACATGACTGAGGGACAGATCTCTCTCTCTCTCTCTACGCGAGCTCAAGCTCACTCGTGGCTGATCGATACATTCTTGTCAATTGCTGACCTAGAATATATGAATAAGGGCAAAAGGACACCAGCTGATTGACTGGACATCATGTCACGCAGAGTCAAAGTAGGAAATCCAGCCACACACAAACAAGCTGACAATGATACAAGACAGGAATACAGCAAAAAGATTATACTTTCTACCAGCTTAAAGGGACATTTCACCGCTATACTGTTGCCAGGAAACATTTCTGAAATACATTCAGTGTTCTAAATCATTTTCTTAAGTTTCCTGATATGGCATTTTGTTGCCAGTATTTGATGTTACATTAAACATTAATATGACTGGTTGTTACAATCTTCTGGGACTGTAACACCCAGTCCTATTACTGAAGCTACAAAATGCCATTTTTAGCTGTCCGCCAGTCATGTCTATAAAAATTTCCGCACCCTTTGGCAGCCACAGTTTTCGCCCTAGGAGGCTGAAATCTGGCATGGAAGTCAAGTGAGTGTGTGTGAGAGAAGGTGCATAACTTTCAAATGGATTCACATATTCACACAAGAGTTTGTTGCTCATGAGCCAGAGGACAGCTGATTAACTGTTCATGCTAATTGGCAAAAGGGAGCAGTCTATAACAAAAAAGGCATATAACTTCTAAATGGTTTCAGATAACATGAGCAAACTTTGTAGAAAGACACACACACACGTATGAGGCTGAAATTTACTATGGAAGTCTTGTGTTTGTGACGTTGTGTGCGAGTGTGTGGATGCTTGAATACGTCTGTGCATGCATGGTCAATGCAACTGACTTTCTGTGTTTAGCAGAACAAGTGTGAATTTTCAAAGTCCAGCTGTTTTCAACTGTTCCACAGGCTTGTTGAGCTCATTACCGTCATCGCTGCAATTTTTATTTTGACGGGTCAAGCTCATCGATCTCTTAATATATCTACGGATCAGAGCTGTCACACACAAGTCAGAAACACAACCTACAATTGGTTCACAGGTCAGGAACACAGCCTCTGATCGGTCAACAGACTCAACCCAAGGCATCTTGGGATTGCCGTTGGCCACACTTTTCAATATGGAAAAATGGATACATTTCTACAGAAGACATTTGGTGTTGGATTTATCATGAATTTATTTTATCAAGTCTCAAACACTGTTTCAGCAGTTGGGAAATGACAAATAAGACTTTTCTTGGTCTTGAGAAGCTGCAGTATTTATTGACTGACACACTGTAACCTGTACTGTACATTTACTGCCACGCTGACAACTTGGTGTTAAGTTTAAGTTTCTGCTCTGCTATGAGCAGCATTATCACTCGCCTGCTGCTTGCTCTCCCTCATTTGAACAATGCACACACTTACGTACTGTGCTGTCCTTCAAGGAGCTACACTACGCTAATGACAGTATGCTTCAATAAAGTCCAATAAAACGTAATTATTAGGGCTCTTGCGGTAAACCATCATCCCTCTGTAACACGCTGCTTTGTCACCATGGAAAAAATCCATACCATCATAGCCCTGATAACCCGTGCAACTGTGAAAATGTTTCCACTAGTAGAGATCTGGCAGTACCACTGCCACAGTGGGAGCTATGTTCGCAATCCTTGCGAGTCCAGCTGCCTCGCATCCCAACCAGGGTGGTATTTATTTTCACCTCTTAACCTCAAAACCTGTAACACTGAAGTAGTTGTTGTAATTTGGAACATTAGAGCCTCCTTGAATGTTTTGAATATGTTTAGTTAGTTTGTTTCTTTTAACTCAAGTGAGGTAGTTCGGGTTTTTTTGTATGGAAGTTTCAAGTTCCATGATGGAATTTACAGAATAATTAGTGTATCATGATATAAAGCATTACAGTGATATAGGATTTTGGCCATACTGCCCACCCCTCATTCCTACTATACCCTGTGTTAAATGCCAAAGCTTCATTCATTCAGATCTGGCACCTGATGTCACAATGTCCCTCCCCCCAAGACCCTTCAAATAGGGTGATTGACTGTTCCTGTAATCCACCGTCATACAGCAATGAAAAAATATGTGATTTCCTATAACAGGCCTAATACTGTACAAGTACTGTATCTAGCATATTAAACGCTGTTCATACAAAATTAAAATGCTAAATGCTCACAGTTTAATTTAACCACAGACGAGCCATTGTTCAGTTGTTAAGCCACAATGAATATTTAATTAATTTGTTTACTGTCCTAGTTGACACCGTTAGTCACTGTTTCCATGTTAGATTTTGCCATAGAAATAAAGGCTGTCTGATATTGAAGATGCCTCTGCGTTCACTCTGAGGTGGGCCAAGTAAAAACAAATAGCACATTAATAGGGGCTTTAATTCAGGCCAGATCTCTGATGACGTCAACTGTGATCTGGTGGACAGCAGACAGAGGTCTGAAGCACAGAGCATCAGCGGTTATTTTTATGTCAGGTTTGTGTATGTACACATAGGTGAAAATGTTTCTGAGCTATTCCAAATAAAAAACAAATTATACAAACATTAAAACTCCCCATTCACTTAATTAATTTTATGTCTCCAGGTAAATATATAACAAAAACAACATCAAATATGACCGTGTTCTTCCTGAGAAGCCCACCCACTACTTCCAGAGAGAAACATTTCCATTACATGAAATATGGCCTAAGCACACACTCAAACTGATTCAAAGTCCACCTCCAAACTAAATATGTACTGTCAACATCTGGATAAATTATTAGTTGTTTTCTCTAAAGATCTGTACAAGCCTCCATTTCCCCGTTTCTTGCTCCGACAACCGAAGGGAAAGGCGAGGGTCGAGGCAGCCTCATTCAGGCGAGAGAAGAAGCCGTCTAAGCATTCATCCAGTGAAGCTGTCAGGACACAGAGTTTCTGTGTGGTCTGTGTGTGTGTGTGTGTTTGTGTGTGTGTATGTGGCACAACAGCAGCCTGTGACAAGCAGCTCCGTAAAAGCAACTAGATGCGTGCATTCATCTTTACCAAACCAAATAGTTTGAGAGATGAATATTACTCTAACTACACTCCATTACTCTAATTACACTGACAATAAAATCAGGAAAAGAGAAACACTTGTTTTCTGCAAAGTCAGCCAAAATCTCAGGATAAACACACTTGAAGGGACAGCTCACACAATAACACAAACTAACCGCTTGAGGAGCAGCACATGAGCAACTCCTGTGTTCTGCAAGACAGAATTACTGATTTTGCCAAAGGAGTGTGGCTGCTGTAGAGAAAGCGACATGTCTGTCTGATAGTGAAAATATTCTAACTATAGCGTACACTTAAACTGGTCTGGATTATTTTTAGGTGGCTGAAATACGTTTTGCTCCTGTGATGGCCACTGTCGACTACGTAATACCCTAACTTTGGATGAGTACCTTATAAAACGCCATTTCAAATAATCATAACTATCTCTTTAACTGCACAGATAAGACTGTGTATTACCATTTATTCTAGACCTGATGAAACGAGACAAATGATTATAAAACATATACTTAAAGTAACACAGAACAATGTTTAATGGTTTATTTTCCCCATTTACATTCATTTTTACAGGCAGGCACGACTGACTTTTGTTTAGGCTCTAGCCCACGCACTGTCACATTTAGCTTCTGTTTATCTGGTTTCACATTGCAGCTCATTTAACATTGTTTGTTTTATAGATGTGTGTCTTGCTTTCAAGTGTTTGCTTGAATTTTAATGGTGCCTCCTGTGGGTGTATTTTATTGTTTTATTAATTGCAATGCCAGTTATCAATGCCAACAGCTACCAGTGGAAGATGATTTATTGTTTACATTCGCATTGCTGTTTACAGAATGACAAAGTCTAAACAGGTCATGATTTGGGCGAAGAGCAGTCTCCTACGAACCAGACCTGTGGACTGAGGGACGCCCTGGTGACCAAGGGAATCAAGTAGAGTAATCCTGACTAGCACTAGGGCTGAGCAAAATATCAATATTATATCAATATCCTGATATTAGACTACCTATCATCTTAGATTTTGGATGCTGTTATATGGCATAAGTCTCGTCATCAGTAGAGCGATGTGGGGGCTTAGTTTTCAACATTACTGATGATGAATTTATCAAAAATCTTGTGTTGATTTTCTGTGAGAGTACAATATTACCACAATTTCAAAAATCCCTACAATACTGTCGCAACATTATTATCAAGGTATTTGGTCAAAAATATTGTGATATTTGAGTCTGTCCATATTGCCCAGCCCTAACCAGCACACCACATATAAAGACCATCGACGTCATTGGTTAAATAAGATAGCATTTTCTGTTGAAATCTTCCAGGCTCTACTATGAGTAATAGAGATACAGTTTACAAAAAGAAGGTCTCATTGCCTTGAATGCATTTTTTTGAAACGTGCCAACATGTACGTTCTCAAATTAGCACATACAGCAGTAGGTGAAAGGTCTCCAGCTAAAAGGTGCTTTCCTTATCAGGATATCGATTGCTCAGTCAACTAATTCACAGGTGAACCCACAAAATATACCAAATATTGCACCAGTATACTAAGCATTAGGGTTGGGCACATGCCAATGTGGTTACATTGTGAACTGCTTACCTCATCTTACCAAATAAAAACTTGTAACTTGGAAGTTAGGGGGAAATAAAAAGAGGAAAAGAACAGAAAATAGTAAAACTGTGACTGGACTAGTGGAAGCCGGACTTAAACTGTCAACGTGGAGTTCAAAACTGTAAAGCATTTTCTGTTTGTTTGTTAGTTTCCAACCACCTATATTTTTGTTGTTTGGATTGTCTGGTTTAGTTCTCGGCTGGTTTGGTTTTGGTGAATTCTGTTTGTTTCTTCGAGATGCATGCTGATTTAATTGCAAAACACAGTAATCATAACAGAACATGCCCATTAAAGTACACCAAATTCATTTGCTGGCATATCCTGCCATGAGTCATGCATTACTCATTTTATGACTCTATTATTAAAAACAAAACAACAATACATTCAGAACGCTTTCTCTCTACATACTTTATTTTGACTATTCTTCTCACTTTTTCATCAGGTAACATCCTGTTCCTCCTAGAATGAAAACTATGCTGTATACTTGCATAAATATATATTTGTAGTATTACCAAACAATGAATAATAACATTGGCATCATGCAAAACAACACCAACACTGATTCAGATGAACTTCAGCCGCATTTGGATGCAAACCCAGAGGAAGGATTAAATAACAAAGATAAATAATATCTGATACCTTACCAAACCCAGCAGCATGGGCACCACCACTGACCTTTTACTACTATCAGAGAGCTTCATCCATTTTCCTCCCAGCAGCCAAACACAGTAGCTTAGAGTCGACACTCCTCCAGGGTGCAGAGGTATAAATCCCACTTCAGGCTCTTCCTCTGCCCTCCTTTCTCTGGTTTAACTTTCTAGCCGCTTCAATGATTCAGATATTCATTGATACTCCCTGTGCTCCCACGCCTTGCCTCTTCCTTTACACCTTGACTGTTTCCTCCCACTACTCCCACCATACCAGTAACTTCCTTTTATTTCTCTTCCTCTGTCTTCAACCAGAAACTTGCACATTTGATGCAGCAAAAACAAATGCAGCCTGCGGCTAAATCAGTGATGATGAGTGGGGGCAAAGGGCCAACAAGGTGAAGCCTGAAAGTTAATGGTTACCCTGATAATTGGAGTCAGCAGTGCGAGGGCAAACTCCACAAATATAGCACAAGCCGTCACTGACATGAGGAAAGAGGGTAATGAAGGGAATGAGAGGAGGGGGGAAGAAGGAGGAGGAGGGAGTGGAAGGGGTGACAAAGGGAAGGTTAAGAGCAAAAAAGGGAAATATAAAGATGCAAATGCAATAAAAAAAAGAAGGTTCAGGCAGGAAGGAGATAGAGACAGAGGGATGTAAATAAGGGAAGGAGAGAGCAAAAGGAGGCAGAAATGAGGAAGTCAAAGAAAACAAAAACAAAAGAATTAAGGATTCCCTGAACTCAGAGGGAACCTGACAAAAAGTAACCTCTGAGCAAACATTCCTACGCTTCGACTCACAATCTTCTCAGTAAATGTACCACTATGATGCCATTAAATCGGGGCAGTGCGATAAGAGTCATAAAAGTTCAATGAGACTGTTGGCAACTCTGTTTTACAACCAATAATTTGGATAATTTTCCAAGAACGTAAAATTAGAACAATGTGCGAGACATCAACACAATGGTTCAATTCAGATGCCTGGATGCAGATGGAGGTCTTTGATGTAGCATTTATTGCAGCCATTTTTCGAGATAAATAATCCAACAACTGCTACATCTTGGCAATGCCACACCCCACTTATTGAAGCCAGAAGTAAATGCCAGTTTATAGCAAACCTGGAACAGCAGACTCATCTTTTCTTTTCATTTTCACTGGAGATGATTGGACCAACTTGAAAATAATCCAGCATAAAGTATTATATAATGTTACAAATCCAATTCAAGTTCATTTGAATAGCCTGGTCCCATTTTTGTTGATCAAGGCCAATTTAGACATCTCTGGCTAAATAAAAAATTTTTAAGGATTCTATATCAGGCTGGGTACCGAACTTTAATACTTTTATGGCACCTACTGAATTGCTTCGAGTACTGCAAAATGCCAAGATCTAATAATAGATATTCCACTATTTACTCAGTACCATCTGTTTTTATATGAGCCTAATCCAATCCTGTACAGATATTCAATCAGTTTCTTCTAAGGGTCTAAGAAAACAATGAAATAGAATATCACAATATTATATTTTGTGATACTGTATTAATTCTCAAAACAAAGTGTTGTGATATTGTGACACTTCCAAAGATGTGGGGCAGTGGTTCATTTTGTCTTGTGTTTTATCCCCCAACCACATATGGTGGTTTGTTCTTTATACAATGGCACTTTTTCTAAAATCGGATTGGAAAAAAAAAAAGCAATATATCAATCTGCTTACAAGGCAATGTAATTTTCTTTTTCTTAAAGTTCTTTTTCTTAAACTGGCTTCAAAAAAGTGTTGTTCTGGAACTGGTATTGAACATTTTTGAACAATACCCAGCTCCACGTTACATATTAGCAGGCAATATGAATTAAAGCAATATTAATTCAATTTAATAAATTTTTCATTCAGGCCACTTGGAGGCAGCAGAACAGTGACACATTATCACATTGTAGAGCTGATATGAGCATGTTAGCAAACAGTTGCCTATTCACACATGCAGCAGACATACAGTGCAATAGTCAGTCTTTTTCTGCTTTGGTATCCACCAACTACTGAGGTAATTCTCAGGCTCTTTAACTGCTAAATGTTGCACTATATTTACTTACTAGTTAATAAGCGTAAGTTATTTTTGTTTTGTTTTTTTCTGCTAAAAACTGTAGAGTCGAGTATGTCACTATGATTCAGAGAAAATAAAACAGTATAGTGTATCTGAACTTAACCCAGTTCAAGCCTGACTGCTTTGGGACACCAGTGTAATGTTAATCTTAAACTGAGCAGTAAGTAGCAAACAATAGCAATATCAATAGCATACCAACATAAAACAAAATACAAGTAGATATTCTAACACTGTAAAGCTGGAGTCACATCTGAAGCCGTATGAGCTGATTAATAATGTGGATGACCAGGTCTGGTGACTCCTTTATGTTAGTAAAATTGCCCTTATAAGCTAAGGGTGCAACCACATGACATTGGAATGCTATAGGGCAGTGAACTTTAGGTATTGGGAATTTCCTAAGCCTTAAATAGCCAGAGGAAATCCATGTCTAGATTGAGACATACTGGAGATGAAAGAGCATATGGAGGAAGACATAAGTGGGAGCTATACGCCTTATATCACTGAAAACTGAGGGCGATGGACAGATTCCACCAGAACGCTCTTGTGCCTCTACTTAAGAAGAAATTGGTTTTGAATAATTCAGCAACTCCCTAATTTACTCAAGTTGAGTTAAATTCAACCGAACAGTTAAATGTATCAGTAACATGTGGTCCTCAAAGTCCAACCAGCCAATGTGACAAGGCCCTTAGCAGCATAACAGCAGTGTTTCCCATATAATGTTAATATTTGGACAGCTCACACAAGACCTGTCACAGTGAATTATGTTATGATTTTGTGCTAAATGCAGTGATATAATTGGTCTGGCTGATATTTCCTGAGCATCATGATTCACAAGAAAGGATTCTATAAATATATATACATATACATGGATTTTAAATATTGCATTGTAATATACTGACTACTGTATATTGGATTAGTAGTTAATGGAAGTGTGGAGTATTCTAAAACCTGACATGATGACAACTGACATGACGGGAAAGTCAGCAGAAACTTAAGTGTGTTGCTTTTTATACCAAATTGGATGTACTATACATTATACATTCAAGTGGCTTTTGGCAGAGAGAGCAAGATGGCATGTGAGATTGAAAGATTAATTAAAGAAAAGCTGATGCCTAAAAAATCTCAATCTAAATGGCTAATCATTTATTGACTTTTTAAAGATACTCATGTGTAAAAGAGTAGAAATAATCTGTAATTTAAGACATTGAGCCATGACCTTAAAGAGATCATTTTTCCTACACAGATATACCATAATGGTGTAGTAAAATAAATCCCCATTTGCTGACCAAACCCACAGCCAAGTCCACAAAGCAGAGTTACTATGATTTCATCACCATGTGCATTTCCAAACAAAGGCTCGAAAGAAAAAAAAAAGTTAAAGGAAAAAAAAAAGTTCTGCCTCTGCCAAAATCTCCATGTCAAAGTTAAAAAAGGCAACAGGCCAAAACTAACATATTAGCTCATTGAGAAGTAAGGTGCTTAATGTGGCCAGACAGCAGAGGGAACTTTCTCTCACTTCACCGGCAGAGCAACAGTTTTTTAGCATCTGAAACAAACTCATCAGAAAATAATTTCCTTCCAGTAATAGTAAACAGTTACAGGGCAATTGCTCCATTAGCTGAGGTTTGTGTGGCATATCTAAAATATCTCAAATTGTAGTCTATTGCTCTGCTAAGACGAAGGCCTACAGCGCACATCACATAAAAAGCTCTACCTGAGGGCATCTCTTGCTGTTAATTTCCTTTTAAAAACAAAATAGTAAAAGGTGTGCTTGTGTTACTTCACTGAATTACCACACATGTTCTCTTTTGACTGAGGTGTGCCGGCATTGTACAGCAAGAAACAGTTACCTGGATAAACTATGACAAATTGTCAGCTTGTGTCTACTGTTAGTCCAGACTGTGTTCACTTTGTTGGCACACGGCAGATGTTCTGCAGACTTGTTTTACAAGATTCTACTTACTCAATGCTCCTACAATTTAAAAAGAAAAATTTTAATGTAAGCAGTAGGACTGGGCAATAGATTGAACATAATCAATGTATTCAATATATTCTGCTCGGCTGGTAACACAATTGCTGTTGTGGGTGTGCTAACCAGAGGTGGAAGAGGTCCTTGCTTTGGCAAGAAGGTGCTAATACCTGCAACTTTGAAAATACTCCAGTAAAAGTTTTCAAAATTTACTTTAAGTAGTTATTGTAGTGTAAATGGTCTCTTTTGATAAATATTACTGCTGCATTAATGTGTATGTTAAATTTCACTGCTATAGATATTTAGGGTTGAGCTCATTTTAACTACTTAATATACTGCTGGGCAGTTTAATCTCCAGCAATGCATCATATTCCATAAGATCATCATGTATTTACACTATGAGAATTTATGGTATGTTATTTGAAGAAAATGTGTATATTGTATCAAGGAATAGCATAAAAATAGTGAGATATTTATCATATCCCTCAGCCTTAAGGGCAATATATCAATATTATATAGATATTATATGAGACTAGATACTGTCTTTGATTTTGCATATCATTATTTCATGACATTGCATATTGTTGTCTTTTCCTGGTTTTAAAGGCTGCATCAGACTGTTCTTGGTGTTCTATTATTTGCCTTTACCCACTTAGTCATTATAAGCTCATTACTGAAGATTACTTATCAAAAATCTCATTGTGTTAACATTTAATGCACAAATAGTTATCCCTACAATATTGTTGCAATATCAATGCAGAGGCAAAGTACTTTTAAAAAAAATAAAAACACTGCACACTTTATTATGAATTTATTAAAAGCACTCTTATTAAAGTCACAATAAAGTCAGCTCAGTGCACAATGGTTTATTTGGTTTTATTTGGTTAATGGTTTATTAAGATTTTCCTGCGACCGGCCAGCACCTGATCCCTCATATTGGCTGTGCAGGGGGAGTTATTTTTACTGCTGTTATGTTTGATTTTGTCCATATGGTCCAGCACTAACCAGACTGCTAAGATATTCCCAGTGACAATGTTACAATGGTGATGTATGATGTTTAGAGTAGCTGAAAGCATTGACTTGGTTGTTTAGGTTTGTATTTTATCTTCCTAATGTTAATTTAAAAAAAAAGGCAAGTGTGATGGTGAACTTTATTTTTCTGTGGTTAAATTCAATGGTAAAATCCCCTTTAAGAACAACAGTGAAGAGCAGGTGCCCTAGTCTAAGAAAAATGAGCTATCACTATCACTATCACTCTGCTCTTGGAATCAGAACAATAACATCTCTATTGAGCTTTTTTTTTTGTTGCAAAATTTAGATTACATTTTGTATTAGGACATAGAGGGATCCTTTAATTTTCCATATCTTACTTGGGCTTTGGAGGGAAATACAATCCTGTTCTTTCCCAAGTTGAAAGCTTAGAAAGTGCGCCGCGCTTTGTGTGCGGGGAGGTCATTTGCGTAGGGGCAACTAACAGCCGAAAGTACAGGATAAGCCCGGCCGGTATGCAACTCTAGTCCACAGCAGCCTTCATCCTCTCAAAAGGCAGAAAGGTGAATTCCTTTGTGTATTATTTCCACGTGTTACCCAGAGCAGGCGGTGGATTGAAGAGAAAGAGATGCATACAGTGGTGTAAATCTCAGTGTCATGTCACAACCACATATTAAAATTTGCTCCCAAAGATCCAAACAACTCATGCATGCTAAACCAAAACTTCCCATGCTTCCCATGTTTGCCCTCTTCTGATTCCACTTTGCTGTTGACACAGTGGACATGGTGATGGCACAGTATAGGGCTGCCAGCATCTTTGTTGAGCAGGTAATAATAGTTATAATGGCAACATTAAGCCACATATCAGTTTATCTTTCACTGCAGTATTGTGTGGGGGACTCCTCCCAGCTTGTCTAGACTGCCAAGTATGCAGGTGTAAATCAATACACCCCCCCTCCAATCCAGCAACAACACACATACACTCATTTAAACTTGACTGGAATTTGAAGCGTACTTAACAGCATGCTCTCAGCAAGCTTTACAACACTAAAACATACTCCGTTCAACAAGAAAATAAACAAATAGATAACAGGGGATAGAGAGAAACCTATCAGATGTAAGAGCACAAAAACAGGTGATTGCGGACGAGGTTCAGGGTCGGGGCAGGGGTTAACATATAATAAACTGAAGTGATGGATCTTGAGTCTGTGCTTGAAAACAGACTCTTTCACATTCCCTGATGCGGCTTGGCAAGCTGTTAAAAGGAGAGGAGCTCTGAAGGAGAAGGGCCTGGCACTCAGTTAAGCAGAAGGGCCTCTTACTGAGGGAGAAGAGCCTGACTTTTTCAAGATAATAGCGAGTGTTGCAAAATACAGCCACTCTACCTCGTAACTTCATAATTCCAGCAGGACGAGGGGTGGAGTTTTTGCCAGTATTTGACACAGTTTGTTTCCAGTTTTAAAGGACGGGCAGATGCTTATCTCTGTTAAAAATGTAGGCTCCGAAGAACATTTAGGTCAAACCATTACCTCCTTAAAAATGAATAACAATATGCTGTTCTGTGCCTACCAGGGTCGGCAGATATGTAAAATTTCCAAAGCAGCCACCGTCAGCCCAACAAATGACAATTGCAGATGTATTCGCGCAGGTGTGTGCAGGCGTGTTTGTTAATAAATAAAATAAAGAAACTCTCATAAAAATACAACTGCGCGCCTTCTGAATTCAAGGTTCTCTCTTTCACCAAACCAAGAGTAGCATTAGCTTAACTGGGTTGTTAACTCATCAAAACACACTTCATTCAAGCTCAGGAAAAACAAATTAGAACTCACAAAAACTGTCTTGATTAGTCTTTCCACTGTCCAAACAATATCTAACTCTAAAAAAAGAAGATCAGCTGGACTCAGCCAATCCCTTATATCCTATTCAGGCAACTGCTCAACCCTAGAAGCTACAAATGTAAATAAATATGTTGAATGGGAATTTCATCTTACATCATATAAGGTCAACATAAACCTTAACTGTACAGTAGCACATAGAGAAGAGTTTAAGACATAATACAAACAAAATTCAATGTAGGGCATCAACAGTGGAGGTTGTAAATTGGATGCATGAAGGACAGCGGAATGTGGGATATAGGATGCACAATACAGGTTTTATGATGTAGTTCAGATAGAGTTGAACTGCAAGTGCCCAGGGTAGTACGATAATGGCATGTAGTAATTTGATTGCAATGCACATGAGGAAGCTTCTTTGCTGTTGTAGAAATGAAAGACGGCGGCTCTGTGTTTGGAGAACTCAGAGTCAAGTGTCACTTTCAGATTTCCCCACAACAACCCAGAGGTGTAACCACACTAGACTCAATTTTTTATGCCTCTAATCCGAGCAAGTATCACCACTAAGCACATGGATACCTGATCATTCACACACGGGTACTCATGCACAAACAGGCCCTACGGGGACTGAGGATCAACGGGCCACGCTTTTTTGTTATTGGTCCTAAAGTAGGTTGGTGGAGAAAGAGGCAGACGCAGGGAGACGGGAGGTGACGAATGTTTACTTCAATAAAAAGAGTCAATCTGTAACATGGTGGAATGAATGTCAGCCGACAATACAACCCAACAGCCAAGCAAATACGATTCAACTCTGCACTTATCACTGCAGTTTCTGCACAGAATTGATCACATTAAAAATAATAAAGATGGGTAATTTACACACACTGATACAGATTTTATTTGTAATTGGGTTGGATGGTATAAACAGTATAGAAATTACATGGAATGAATTTGGCCTATGGTATGAATTTTGACTATACTGTGCTGACCAGTAAACCCCTCATTCTCAGATTCATCACAGGATTTGTCGTCATCAGTCTGCACCAATCTGCATTACCCCTTCAAGAGAATTTATATAAAATTTTAAGAAAAATTAATATACTATGACATATATCATTATGCTTAAAATCATACCAAAATTACCTAAATTTTAGGCCATACCGCCCAGCCTGGGTTTGTACTGGATTTTTGAATCTCCAAATTTTGTTTAAATCTTTCAAACTGTATTTCCACCTTTGCAGATTCTTTCTATCTGATGTAAAATTGTATTTAGCATTACTCAGTTGTTGTTTTTTGTTTTACACTGTAATTGTCTCATACAACAAGCTGGTGAGTCAGACAGGAAATGAAGCACAGGGCTAATTAAAGGTCAAGTTAAAATGGCACAAACATTAAAAGCTGCAGTACAGAAATCTACCTCCTTAAAGGTAGAACTATCAAATGGAAGAATGATGTGATCTGAGATTGCAAACAAATGTGCTGAGTCCTAGATGAGACGCCAGCTTGTTTACATCTGTAGGAACTTGTTATCAACCTCTGTATCCTAAGCTAACAGGTAAGAGCAGAAACATTAAACAGACTTATATAATATAAGCTGTTTGAGATAAGTGTGTTTATGTTTCTTCATAGAGGTCCTGTCAAATTAAGGCATGTGTAAGTGTGTGTGCATGTGAGCGTGTGGCATGATGGACGAGCATTAAAGAACACAGAATCAGCTGGTGGGTAATTTGCCAAGCAATACCATTAGCTCCATGGCAACCAGACATTAAATAGAGCGTGTTTTGATAAGATGTCGAGGATAGGCTGAGGGGAAAAGATTACTTAATAAGTAATGAGTCATATACATATGTATATCTAAATAAACATGACAGTATGTCATTCTTGATGACTGTTATTAACACGGTTATTTGTTTAAATGTGTGCGCTCACCAGGGGGAATCAAGGATAATTGAGAGTAGTAGTATGAAATGTAGTACTAAAGATAAAGGATGAATGCCAATGAATGGCATTCTCCACAATGGCTTCCACTGTGAAACGCCGGCACATAATCTTTGACGAGTCATGGCGGGAAAGAAGTGGTTACAGTGCAGAAGCCTGGCCAGAGATTAGCCACTGCGATAAAAAGAGAAACTCTCACAGGCAGCTTAACGGAGTGCAAACTGCCTCTTGAAAGAGCTGCTTCAGACCCAAACACAGACATAAGCTTCCATTCAAACCCCCATTATCTCATTCAACTCCATTCCATCTGTCTTTTGATTCAGTTTAATGCTTTCTGCCGCTAATCTAATACTACTCAATTCTTTCCTATTCAGTGTCAGAGAACTATTCAATAGAGGTTTCAAGGCTGGCATCTTCAGCACCACAGTCCGTCAATCAAGCGCAGGCCGGCAGGCCTCTTGCTAATTAAATATTCACTTCTTCCATGAGATCATAAAGTTAACTTTTCTGGTGTCGCCACAGAACTCTGTTAAGCTGATTACTGTGAAATTACAATCTTACAGGAGACATGTCACACCATGTCTGTGACCAGTTAAGCAGCAGAGTTATTTCTTCAGAATGATGGGCATTCCTTTTCTAAATGTCATAAATCGTGAGTGGGTTTTATGGACTCTGAGGTTATGAAACTTACTCTACCTGCAAACAGCAATATACAGTTATGACATGATGTTCTCTTCAAAGAGCTGTGAACACTTTCAACACTGTTTGCTGATCTGTACTTGTATATTCACTAACAACCATTGGCCTTCAAAGTAAGCTTCCAAATTAGGTGCATATCATAAAATGATCAATTTAAACACATGGTCCACCCACACAAGACTTTTATGTCCCTGATTACAGCTCTCCCCTGAACCGTATGGGTGTGTACACACTGTGCTTGATTGATAACTCCCTCAGTCTGCTGTTTAACGTGTTGCAACTTGCACTTTGTTAGTACATGGATTTTGATTACATTAGGATGCACGCCACAACCTGTGTGGCAACGTGCCTCTTAGAAACGTACAGATGTGGTTTCCACTCCATTTCAGTTTGGCACACAAAATAGCATGTGCTGCTTACGCCAACTCGAATCCATGGCTCTGTGCAGCATCACCACGCTTACCAACGGTGTTGTAAACAGTGCAGACTGACAAACATATTTCACATCACTTGGAAAGAATGATTATCAGCTATGCAACAAGCAGTTTAGCCCTTCCCACCAAACTTCAACACAAACAGATGCTGAATTGGCCAGAAAAACTGAAAACACCTGCATGCATTTTTATGGCCTTTACAATAAAAATCTTCAACTTGAGCCTCTACATTTGTGTATTTCCAATTTCAAACAGACTGCTTTCTTCTTCATGTATTTTCTTTTCAAAATCTTATATCAGTGAAGCATTCCATGAAGACATATGAAGGACATGAAGGACAGACTGCAGGTATGTGAGTGATGTCTTTATCTACTGTGACAAATTGTTCAGTTGGTGTAATGTAGGGATGCACCGATACCACTTTTTTCAGACCGAGTACAAGTACAAGTAGTTACATTTGGGTACTTGCTGATACCGAATACCGATACGAGTACTTAATAATGCCATTAAAGTTCTTACAATAACTTTAAAAACATATTTTATTTTCATTAGATGCTCACTTTCTACATGTAACAAATCATTGTTGCCATTTCCTGCTACAATTGTAACCATAGTTACTGCACACATGACATTTTTGGGTTATTTGTAGTAAGTTACTTTTTTGTAAGTTAAGATTTTTTGTTCCTTATTAAGCTGTGCAGTTTACTGTGTACATGATATATTTCAGTATAATAATTTCACAACGTGATTATGGACTTACAGAATTAAGTTTACGGTTACAAATGGTCTTATATATGATAATTATTTCATTATCATTTACAGCACTTTAACTAGTATTTTAATTACACATTTAGCTACATGTGTGGTATTTAAGTGTCCTCTTCGTGTCCGTCTTGTCTAAGAGCTAATTAGTTCCTACCTGCCATTGTTTATGGGGGACAGGTATGAGTGTGGTGCCATGTGCAACAGTTTTGTTTACCCCGCTGTGAGCCCCAAAGAGTGAAGTTGGGTGAACTGTGCTGTCAGACCGTTTCACTGAAGATTAAGTACACAAAGAGAAGTTGTAGCAGTTTATTACAAAGAAAAGACGGTTACAGACTGGTGGCAGCGGTGTTTTTTTCTTCGTCTCCGGATTAATTAGTCACATTCAACTACTTAACACCCGCCGGAACTTACTGGACAGCGGCTGGCTGCAGTCTACAGGTGCACTCTGTGCATTTATTTCAGTTTTACCTGAACTTACATGGAATTTTATGGACAGTTTCCAAAGTCGCTGCGGTCATTAATGGATGTTGTTGAGGACAGCAATTCCCTCGCTGATGATGATGACGCGACCAAAAAAGAAGGTAAGCGTCAGCAAGCGCATTGAACTCAACATCGTGTTGGTTCTTTAGATGTTTGGTTGTGTCAAGCGGCTACTTTTCGTAACGTGGTATCAGGTGTGGGGTATCGGAGTAGTTTTCTGAGTACGAGTATGAGTACGTGAGGATAGTATCGTGCTGATGCTCCCGATGCTGGTATCGGTATCAGTGCATCCCTAGTGTAATGCAACAATAACCATCATTACCAAAACTAGCCATCATGTATCAGTCTCACCTCCATGGTCAGGGAGCTAACTATGATGATGATGAGCCAAGTGTTGTATATAAAAAGGGTCGCTCGTAGTGACAAATACCTTTGTAGCGTCTTTCAGCTCTTTGTTTGGTTTATGGCCCCAAACTTAAGGGTTTTAAGTTCACTATCAACATTCTCATAGGGTCGCTTCCAGCTGTTTTCCATGAAAAAGTTCTGATAAATCCACTGTATACTACCCGCTCAGTACCAATCAGCACACAGACAAAGTTAGCTACTAGCCGTGGGAAAAGAAAAACCCTCAAAATTCCATTCAGGAGCTGCACCTTGCCTTTTGGCCCAAGGGATTGTTGCCACAAGGTTATATTCTGTTGTAATAAATTAACAAAATGTTCAATGCCCTTGCTGGTTGTTGACACACATTCAAAGTCATTACCCTTTTAGTGGTTAGCACTTAACAGGCAGCTCGCTCCGTGCCCCAAAAAACTATATTTAAATAAATTAATAAATAAACATGCCACGACTGGTCAACTAATGGTTTGAGCTGACGGCTACTGGTCGACTAGGAAAATCGTTGGGGGGCAGTCCTATTACAGACCATAACAGAGATAAAAGTGAGTCAATATTGGGCTTAGATTCATCAAATAGAAAACTTTTGGCTTACATGTTCACCATATCAACTTTATAAGGTGATAATATGTCATAAAAATTAAGAGTCATTGCAGAGTTAAGAGACAGGGAATTTGGCTCCATTTGCATTATAAGTGGGCAAACTTACATCACAACACACGGAAGTATTATAAGAGCTATGATCATTTCAATGCAATAAACTTCACATTTTTCAGTGTATTTCCACAATACACGTGCAGGTCTATATAAGAGAGGGTTATATAGGGACAAGAACATGCAAATGTTTCAAGTTTAACCACAGTCTGCCTCCATTATAAAATTACACCAAATGTGAAAACAAAAAAAAAAAAAAAAGAGACTTTTTCCACCCACTACCTGGCATCCATTTATGAGCGAAAATAACAGGGCTTAGTGGAAAACAACAGTGTCTGACAGAGAAAATGACTCATCTCTCGCTCCATCCCTCCATCTCTCGCTCTCTCCCTTCCTCTTTTCTAGTTACCAGCTTCGGCACATCCTGTACATAAAAACATAGCTGAACTTCAATGAGAACATCTAGGCACCAATACTGTGCACAACACGCTTACCGCTGTGTTCCAAGAACTGATGGGGCAGAATGACAAAAAAGTTAAGGAAATAAACACAGTGTCCAAAATGAGATATAACATCTAGTGCATGGACGAGTTGTTTTTGTCCTTTTAAAATTATGAAATGAAAAGGGGAAAGAAGAAAAGAAAGTGAAAGCACAAGTTGTCTTATTTCCATGGATTAGTCATAGGGGTGGGATGTAGACATGATGCCCAGATTACTTGCCAAGGTTGTCTATGAGGCTTGAGCAGCCTAGTTCACTTCAACTATCAACTGACGTATTCTGATGTCAATACTGGATGGTTCAAGATTAATTTTCCTCTTTCTCACAGGAGCCTTGGGGTTTACATTGAAGCCCAGTCTGCTATTGAAGATCAACTGCATTTTGAACTGAAAAATTTATAAAACTACAACATGTGATTGTCATTGTTGAAGAATTGCAACAAAAAGAGACAGAGGCTCAGGCTGCTCAGTTCAACCTGGTCAGAGTGATAAAGCTAAAGCTCCAACCGTAACACTAAGCTACAGCTTATGTCAACAATGAAGGTTTTTTAGGGCTGCAACTAATGATTATTTTCATGACTTATTAATAGATGAACTCTCGATTAATCAGGTAGTTGTTTGGTAAATAAAATGACAAAAAGATATTCAGTTAACTGACACGTACGTCATTAAAGAAACCAGAAAATATTCATATTTGAGAAGGTGGAATCAGAGAATCTGGATGCTTTTTCTTAAAATAATGACACAAAACGATTAATTCAATATCAAAATAGTTGGCAATTGATTTAATGGTAGACAAGTAATCAATTAATCGACTAATCTTTGCAGCTCTACTTTTGCTAAGATTTTATTGCTCATATTTGTATTGAGGGCAAGTCAGTATGACAAGGAAAATAACTTTTGAGAATATATTTTCACTGAACTTTTGCAACATATGGCCAGCAAAGTAATAATCCATCATCTGCTATGTCAACCTGCTGTGGTTCATTGTTTCATGTGAATAATTCCAACCACAAGTAGCCACATTTGATTCCACATGTGATAGGGAAGCAGAAATGTCTGCTTTCAGTAGGCGAATAAGGTAAGAACTCAGTAATATGGGCAGAAAACTAAACTGAGCAAGAAAACAGTATTTCTCTACCCATATGAACAGACCACCAGTTCCAGACCACAGACTGGACACCCACACATTATTACAAACTCTATTAAGCTAGCTCTACATTGAATTGCACCCAATGCTGCATTCAAGTCTTTTTTTACCCTTATAAACACCATACATGTATGAAAAGCAGTATTTGTTTGCTGTTATTTTGTCTTACAATAAAGTAGCACTGAGCTGCTATGAAGAAAGAGGGGACTTCATTATGACTTATTTTTGTTTTAGCTAAATGCTAATGTTATAGCTTATCTAGCAAATGTTTGTGTTATGGGGAGGTATAAACAGTATTATATTTCAAATCCAGTCATCATTTGCTCTCTACACAAAATGTCACACTTCACAGTTCTTCTTTTAGAGAGGCCACTCTTACTCCATGACTGGTATTTTCAGTCTATAGATTGAAAAATGTATGCATGTGCTTGTGATTTACTGTGAATGTAAAAGTGTGTTTGTAAGTGTGTGCACAAGTTCAAGTTTGCATATAAAGATTACTTGCGAGATGCTTGTTTATGTTGATTCACCACTTAGATTAGAGGAGTTCCTGCAGATTGCTAACAGCAGGACATCACTGAATAAGAGTGTGTGTGAGTGTGTGTGTGTGTGTGTCTGTGTGTGTTTACAAGCGCATGTATGTGTGAGAGGCCCCTGTAGAGAAAGCTGCCAGCAACATGACTCCAGCCTTGGCTGGTTTGATAACTCCTACTTTGTCCTTGTCAGCACCCTTGCCCGTTGCCTAACTAACATGCAGTCTTCTGGTTTAAAAACGAAACGACAGAAATGTCCTCAATTTCCGAAGAAAATAATTTCTGAACAGAGTAGGAAAGGGGCAGGATTTGCTCCACAGCCTGCAGGGTTACATGGATTTATGTACTTGGGGGTTTTTTGGTTACTGGACCATCTTGTGATATCGTCCGTGACTAAGGCAAAATCGAAGCGAACATGATCAAAGGCAGGCAGGATAAAACAGAAAAGAAAGCAAATTGTGTGCTTGAGTAGAAAAGCACATCCCCAAATAATTCTGCCACCTCTCAAGCAGGAAAGTAAAGACATCATAGTTAGCACCCTGTGCCCACAGCGATGTCTTTCTGTACAGTATTTAACAGCAACAGCCAAATCCTGCGCACCTCCACTTTTAATGTTATTGGACAGACTTTGGTGATGCTCTCGATGTGAATACAGAACAATATTGAGCGAAGGCTGGTGTTCCTTAGTGGCTTTTTATGGCAGCTTCATCTTTTTCTGACTTCCGAAGCAACTCTGTCTTTCAGAGCATAGGGGAAAAAATAAATTGATTCTCACCTGCATCGCATCTTAGATGCTTCTTTCCTGAAAGATTATCAATTGATGCAGAAAAGCTAAAAATGAATTGGAGTTGAATCAAATCATGAGGTGCCTAAAGATTCCCACTACAAAATGCCTTATACCCAAAGTTGCTAATTTGAGTGTGTTTTTGCACAAGGCTCAGCAGGCTTCAAATTTGTTTTTTTTTATAGATGAAAGTAGCGTTAACTGAAACTATTTTAACTTATTACTTACAGAAGTGGCTTTTTTTTTGATAAGAGAGGATTACATGTTAGCTAAAATATCACATTGCAACACACTTGCTGGGTTTGCTCTAATAAATTCTGACTGGAAACCAACATGGATCCAGTATCCACACATGCAAACATGAGCAGCAGTTTGCATGAGTGGATATTGGATCCATGTTGGTTTCGTTTGCAGTTTCAGTGAGATCATTACAAATCTTTTTCAAAGCTATTCAAAAGCGAGACTAAAGTAATGCAACTTTATAATTCAGTCAATTTTTAAAACCTGTCAAAATCATTTTTAAGACATTTTGAGGCCTAAAATTCAGATAATTGGATTTCAGCCTTTAAAGCACCAGCAGAAAACCTGGGACAATGTCAGAATTTCAATACTCAGAGATCCTACAATGTGATATCAGTAAACCCGCCACACTTTGCCTACCAGGCCCAAAAAACATTTTCCATGCAAAATGAAAATGTCTTTTAATATGGTACAATTTACTCGATTTTTAATCTACTTCTGTATATTAATAAGTTATTTTGAAGCTTGTAAAAGAAATGCTTTGCCTAGTTTCAGATAATGATTTCCTGTATATGAAAAGTCTCAAGCATTACTGGAAACTGGAATTTCTTTTAATTTTCAAACGACTTTCCTTTATTGAAAATACGACAGTCTCTTTGAGAGATGCCGTTGTCCTGTCTGGCGCTGCTTTCGTGGATTATTTTCTTGACCTTTCCGCTGTACTTGAAAGCAGACAGTGGAGAGAAAAACAAAAGTGAAGGAAAGAAAGAGAGAAAGACTGGAGACACAGACAATGCCACACCCTCGAAGAGCCTCTCTGACCAAAACCTTCACATTTTCACTATTATAAAACAAACACGTATCGCAAGCACAGCAACTGTCAAAATAGGATTTGTGAATCAAGTCTCTGGTGAAGCCATAAAGTACACATCTGTCAAACATGATGGCTGTTTTTTAAACAGGCGGTCTGAATCACCACATGTGAAAGCAGAATCTGATTCTGAGTGACAGTTTCAACTCTGTGGTGACCAACACAACTGTAAACAAGTGGGATGAGGGAGTGATCGGGGCAGAGGAGAGTGTGTGTGCGCGCTTTCATCGCTTTTCTTCTTCAAATGAAATGTGCTTGAATTAATGGGCTTGTGTGTGTAATCACGTGTGCGTACAAGTGCTCTGTATTTCCCAGCCAGGCATGAGGTCTTCACGAAATCACTACATACATAGCTGCAGAACACCAAAAAAAAAAACCCACAACCAACCAGCACCATATGGAGAGCAAAGAGAGAAAGAGTAGGGGTAGGAGGGGGCGGAGGAGTATAAATCATTACCTCTGTTTAGACTTGTTGTGGCTGTTGTTTGTTGCTTGGTTTTTCCTCCCTGGTTAAACTAGCATACATCCTCGGAAAACATAACCACTCATTCCTGGTTTAAGCGGTTGTGTATACATACACACATTTACACAAACATGCACACACACAGTCGCACACAGAATTACGGTCGTTGGAATAAGACTGCATGTTGTCTTAGGCAGAAAAACAAAACACCACTCCTGGCATCTGTTGTACAGCTAAATTCAGTCGGTAGTCGGGTGATTAAGATTCAGTCATTTTGATAAAGCGCTTGAGTCACTCGCCAAAGTTGCCAGTTTAAGATAAAGCAGATAGAGTAACTCAGGAAGCTGTTTACAATTCGCACTTGCTGGAAACTTTTAGCTCTGTGGTGACAGGCCCAGAAGGAGAACCCAATACGCATCATCAGGCGTCTGCTAATTGCACTGGACTCGATCCACAAGTGTGTATCACTGCCATAAGTCCTGATGACTCACACTCCACCTATGAATAATGACAGAGGGTTATCAGTGGCCTGGATTTTTGATAGATGAATGCAACCAATTTAACACTACGCAAGAAAAGGTAAGAGGAATAAATGATACATACCGCTCTTGAGCAAGTCTACGACTTTGTTTACCAGTTAGCACAGTGGCGTTTGTCATATGACTTCCTTTAATTAGTATGAGACAACAACCCAGGATGGCATCACTCCCAGGGACAGTCACATTGATTGATCACACAGCAAAAGGACTTGCTTTCAGGGCAAACGGTCTCAAGGAGGAGTCCATAATTTTTCATACAACAGATGAGGGCCCTCATCAGCCTGTACAGACTGCAAGGCGATTCAGAGCCTCAACACATTAAATGCCCAGTGACTCCTCAAAATAAAGGAAAGTTTACAAGTTACAAAGTATTCGTGGAATGACAGCGTTATGTAACATGATGCTGAATCCAGTCTAAGCTGCCAGCAGGGAAGCTGGATAGAAGAGAAAGTGTGAGGCTAAGCGGTTCTTGGCTTCTTCAGAGAGATTTATTTCAGTTGACTTCTCTTCATGCATCCATATTAAAAAGGTTATTTTTCATTCATTGATACCAGGCACATATGTATTACACAAAAAACATAAATGCATGTGGTCACAATAAAGATATTGGCATTTAAAAAACTGGAGGTCTGCATCTCTCTTTGGTATAGCTGTGCAGGATAGTTAAGTGGTATACTTTGTGCAGTCTTTGACATTATTCTGTAAAACCCCCTTTACACTGGACAAAATACACAGGAACATACACTAACATCTGTCTTTTTTCTTCAATGGGAACGGGTACAATCGGCAGACACTCCCCAGTCAACTGACCCTGAAGCAGTCAAGAGGATTTATCAGCTCTAGTTTCGATCAGCAGTGATGGAAACTGACACCCAGGACACACTATGTTTGCACAGTTTTTGAGGAGACAACAAAGGCTTATCATCCCCTTTTTCATATACACGTGCTGCTTGGCTTAACTTTTTACTTGTGTATACAGAATTTTTTGTTTGTAATAAATTTGTTAACTTAAACATACCCAGTTTCGTCTCAAATTAATGAAAAACAAAACCAAGTGAAGTTTTTGTTTGTTTGCTTGTTTTGTTTTTTAACCAAAAATCAACTCAACCTAAGAGCTGATTCAGGAAATTCTGATTCAGATAAAGGCCACTGTGATTAGTTCTTGATGCTTTAATGGGCTTTCACACCAAACGCACAAGTTCAAAATCACGCAGAGCAAAGGCCATTCTGTCCCATAGAGAGCGGCTGTGCTCTCCCAGTGCGATCCCTGATTTTCCACCAAGTCTTGTGGCCAAAGTTCAAATAAATTGACCTTTGAACCCAAATACGCTGACCTCCACATTCGGTGTCCAGTGGGATTCTGGCATTGCCAGGAGGTGGAAGTCATTACTGTAGAGAGAAATGGAGGAAATGTTTTTGATTTTGTGCATCTCTGAATTCCTGGAGTTATATAACTCTACTCTCCAAGTGCAGACGGGAATACCAGTTTAAGAAATGTAATGTTGTTCTGTACATTCCAGTGGCCATAGCATCCTAGTCAGCTGCTTTGTAAGAATATTTATTTAATTCAATGCAATACTATTAGCTCTTGTCACTTCAGACTACAATAAGTGTTTAGTCAAATTAGTAATTTCTTCAAAATATGCTACTTTGCAATTTGTATGTGTTCTTTTCAACTTCTCGGGCTACACATGTTTAATGACACAACCTGTCAACTGTCTTTGTTTTCCTCTGTTAGATTAGCTCTGGTCGATGGCATCCACACCGTCACAAAAGTTGTTTCCATTGTTTGATTCACTCTGGTGCAAACAATTTCCTTTCCCGGCTAAGGTGAATTAAAATACCTCACCTCCCTGCTGGCCCTGGCTCCCAGCCAGCTGAGGGGCCTCTCAGCCTGGATGATGGGGGCTAAAAGCCTCTAACTTACTCTGACTGAGTATCGCTAGGTTTCCTTCTAAGGATCTCTGTGCAA